>CALSCE010009465.1:10125197-10144218 GCA_943593645.1 Bovichtus variegatus | reverse complement strand
ACACACACATATATATATATATATATATTTATATTATATAAATATATTTTTTAACATGTATTTATTCTTTGTATAAATGTTTTATTTTATAAAACTTGATGTTGCAAGGACGTTCCCAACTATACTGTTAAAGTAAAAATGTATTTTGCTTAATTAGGCTGAAATTCAATATTTTGTCTTTTTTTTTTACACATCAAATTTAAAGCACTAAAATGATAAGACTGATCTTGTCATGTCTGTTTATTTTCCTGCTTGTTCAGCCAAGGCCTGAAAACTATTACGTCAAACAAATTGTAATCAATTTGAGCTCAGTCAAATAAAGAATTTAACTGCATTAAATTGACATTTAAATTCTACATTTACCAATTATAATAATGATTTAGCATTGTTTGACTTGTTCCCACTTAAGAATGTCCTAAAATGTGAGTCTGTATGGCAAATTCAAAACAGCCAAATAACTGAAAGAGAAGAAGATCTTAGGTGTACCACTTCCCACCAAAGGGACCAGGCTTAATATATATAGCAGCTAACCTGGATGCATCGTCTTGTGTAAAATTTCATATCATCCTGGGAGGAGAGTCCAGCAGCAAACCACAACCCACTACAAAGAATAAAAACAGACCATTATCATAGGACATCTTTGGTGGGGATTTAACTTCATAGTGGTTCAACTTTTGTTGAAAAGAAGGGACAGAGGACCCCTGAAGACGTAGGACACCCCAAAACTTTGAAATGTGTGCTTGGGGTAAATGAAGGAACTTTGGGGAATTGTAAAATAAGTTGAAGTTCAATAAAAGATTGAACTTAAAAAATTGTTTGTCGATCAACAGTCAAAAGCAATTAATGCCTAGGCAATTACATTTTTATTTATTTTTTTAACACAAAATATCTAAAGCTCTTGTTAAACTGTTAAAAGATAAATATTACACTAACAGAGGCACAGACTGCATTCTACAAATAATTAACAAAACAAAATCAGGATTAATATTGTTGTGGACATAATAGCACTGATTCTACTCTCAGCATGTCCATAGTCAACATACTTTTTTTAATTATAGTGGATTTGATGACCTGAAATATACTTTATTTTTTTTTTATAAATAGGTTGTCCAACTGAAATGACTGTAAATACGTTATAATACAATACTGTGCGTTAATGTGTCATGCATATTGACAAAGAACTGAAAAAGTTTGGTTTGAGACCATTTTACAAACACAATACCTTACGTCAGACTAACATAACTATGGGGTGAATTTGACAATTTAAAAAGCTCTAACCCAAATGGGAAAATTCAAGCTGTATTTGATCACAAAGCCATCTAGCAAGCGCACTTGTAGCTCTTTACTCTCTCCTAAACGTTTGATTATTCTTCATTTTCAGTACTGACATATGAACAGTTCCTTTCCTGGCTCTACTCATCACGGCATCAACGGGCCTATTTAGGTGTAAATATACGCACAGCTAGCTTGCTATTGGTAGCCGTATCATATCATAAGTGATAGCTGAAGACCTCTGTAACAAGCGTATGTGTCATCTTCTCACGCCCAACTGATTATATCCATGCTAAAGCTGAATCAAATGTAACCCATCCAAAACAATTAAAAGCCTAACGTCGGTGCATAAAGACGCTGCCCGAGTAGCTATGTACTTACAGATGATGGGGTAGATCTCGTCATGGTTGGAATTTAGAAAGCATATTCCGTGTTAATTTGCGTCCCCTCTTGCTACATATCGTTTGTGTATGCTTCCAATTCCGCGTATAAATAGCAAACGTATTAAGGCTCACGTTACGGTTAGCAGTCTAACTAGCTAACGTTGTCGTCGTTAACGTTACCCTGAAAACTGCGGGACAAGCAAGCATATCTCTCACCAATCCAACGTTAACGTTAGCTAGTGACGCTGTTTTCAGCCAGCGGGTTGTGGGGCCCATTCAGCTGGTTCGTCAACAAGTCAACGTTAACCATTAGCCAGGTTAGCCGAATTAGCTACCAGGCGTTAGCCAGGTTAGCTAGATGAGCTTCCGTACTCTAGAACTCAAAAACCCAAAGTACACCTAATATTTATACAGTTAAGACATTGCATTGACAGTAAACGAAACGGGGGTGTTAGCTTACACGGCAACATTTGCTTAAATGGTACAATGACAATGTCTAATATCGCAGGGTTAATGTTAGCTGTAACGGTAATACCGTGCCAGCATGACTCTCCGTCCAAGCCCATACAATCCGTTGCACCCTGTAGCTCTCAACAAGATAGAAAACGGTTCCCGTCTAACATTAAAAATTAGTCCGTTGACCTACTGACTGAAAGCAAATGTGAACGCTGGCTTCAGCGGAATCGGCACCGCCACAAAATGTTAGCTAGCCGCCATACCATAAGCTACCGTTCTCAACTTCACTGTCGCGTCCATCATTGTTAACCATTCCCGTTGCATATAATATACAACTGCGAAAGCGTTCATGTGAAATGTTTAGATAACGAAGGCTAATGTCAAATATAACATTTTACAATTGCTTACCTCTGATGGCACGATCTTCATTTAAAGTCCAATAACCTGTATGATGAGGAAACTTATCCAGCTTGAGATTCTCCCCTCCCTGCACGGTTAGCGAGTAATGTTAACGTTAAATCCAATCCCCGTCCTCTGATCGGCAAACTCTTAAAATAATTCGCCAACCAGATTTAATACAGTCTTCATATCCCAAGCTTTGAAGAACAACATCGGCGATCGAAGCAACTTTGACTAACGTTACTATCAGCTGATGACTAGCAACATGCTAACGTTAACTAGCACGCATAACTCCCTAGCTAACCTTAGCGAACTGGCTAGCTAGTTGACAAAATGAACGCAGCTAACATTAGCTACCTGCCCTGGCTAGCTGTAGCTTCCTTGGCTAGCCTCAAGCTAACAATTCTAGCTACCGTTAAATAAACGTTATGCCAAATTCTGATTTTACGTTGTCTTTGCAAATTTAGCGTCGGCCACTTCGATAAGTACGACAATACAGTTAAATCCAGAGTATTTCAAACATGAAACAGAAACCGTGTCCTCTGATAATTTTGGTTAGGAATTTTGTGTCAATTTTCACAAAATGGCGCGCGGTCCAAACCTGCGCAGTGAACCGGCCCGGTGGACCAGAGACACGGACAACTGAGTTAGTGCGGCGCCGCCTAATTATTTCAACTATGTTAAAACGTCGGCCTCTTGATCTTCTTAATCCGATCCACTAGACGCATTTCGATATCCAAAAACGTCAAATATATATCCACTGACAGCATTATTCCGGCGGGAAGGGAGAACATTTGAAAAGACTGAGCTGGGAAAAAAACCCTCCTGACAAAATGGCGATGCT
Organism: Bovichtus variegatus; assembly: GCA_943593645.1. Classification (NCBI taxonomy): domain Eukaryota; kingdom Metazoa; phylum Chordata; class Actinopteri; order Perciformes; family Bovichtidae; genus Bovichtus; species Bovichtus variegatus. The sequence continues at coordinate 10,140,864 of CALSCE010009465.1, read as the reverse complement.
CTAGCTTGTTGCCATGGCAACTGTCAATCAAAAAAATAAAGTCCCCGGATGTACCAATGACGAATAAAATCTAACTGGCCAGAGTTACAGGATACACATAACTCCAGTGGTGTCCCTGTCTGTTTTGTCAACCGTGTTTGGCCTGTTGCTACCGTCCGGCAGAAATGTTTATTTTTACAATTTGAAACTACCATTGCCTTTTATGATTGTATCGTATTGTATTGGTCTGTGTGTGTTTTCCTATTTCCTTTCTTCAGCGTTGGTGATTTGAAGAACTTAGCTAAACTCATTTACAGCCCCCCACCCAAAAAATAAAATGTTTCTGTTTATAATTATAATAATAAAAATAATCATAATAATGAAAATAATAATAATGTTTTATATACTCAGATAAGTTCAATGTACTACATATATCTATATATATATATAAACATGTTTTAATGTAAAGCTGCTGTATTTCTTCTTCTACTTTACAGTCTTTTTACTATACAATTCCCAGTGTTTCACTGCTCAGCTGCGACTAAATCAGGGGATGTTGTATTAAAAACTTTGGAAGACCTCCACTGTGCTTCTCAGATAAGCCAAGAGAGTAGCCTATACTTTGACTACTCTTTTTGTCCTTTAAGAGGGGACCTCTTAATGGCCAGCATGAACAAGAGGAATGATTAAAGCAAGACAAACCAAACCTTTTTCAACATACATATGGGCACCTGACTTGTTTTAAGACAGACTTTAAAAATGGTCAAATAATTTAGCAGAATGTAGCCTAAATACTTCTTAAATCTAAATATGTGCTAAAAGTATTAACTTTTAATCAATGTTTATCCCAGTTTAGTTTATCACCCGTCCTAACTCATTGTATTTCTTCTGTACAAAACGAAATACAGTTTTACCCAAAAAGCCCTGTAAAAACTTTAAGTCTTAAAGCATTAGGTTAAGCACAGAATAATGGTTAAAGGTAAAACGTAAACCAATTGGCCATACCTACAATTAGCCCCCAATAAATGTAAGTGCAGCATAAGAAATAAGTAGCTACACTTTCATCTTAATACGTGAAAATAAGATTTATTAGGGCACCTTTTCTTTTGTCAAAATGTACAGCTCAGCATTCTCAACATAAACTTTGTTGGTTTCCCAAAACACTTGTTATTCCTTCTGAGACTGTTGCGAGAGTTAACCACTACATACTGCAACTATTTCCATGTGTCCTCCAGGCGCAAAAGGTTCAGGTAACGTACCAAAATGAAATATGTGATCTGAGTGGAATTGTCAACTTATGACATCTGCTGGTTGTGTGCAAAGTAAACCCTGGGGAGATCGTTTTTTAATATCAAGGTATATATCACTGCAATAGATCTGGATGGCATTTTGGAAACATATAAATAAATAATGGAGTTGCCTTTTGCACGTTAATGCTTCCGAAATCAGTTGCAAACCATCCACTTTTGCTGATCAATTATCGAAAGAGCAGGGTTGCAACATGATGACCTTCTCTCCCAACAGCAGTACCGTAGGACTGTCTGCTGAATTTGGACACTGTCAGACAAAGAAAAGAGAAAATGAGATCAAATGTTGAGATTGTATTTATTTAGAGTTGTCAAATATAGTTCTGGTTTTACTCCTAAAGATGTGCTATTGATGGAGAGAGCTGTGCATCTTTAGTGATTAATTTAGGACTCTAAGAGGGGAATTGTGTAGATCTCAAAGTGTATTGTCCATATCTGTGCACTGTAATATTACACAAAACAAACATCAAGGCGCAATGGTCATATTCTATGTCCTATCTTAAAGCAGAATATATCATTATGTCATCCTAATCAAAACCACTAAATACATCTAGGATATAATTGTTTAAGGACAGATTTATATAAAAAATAAATAAATGTTGATTTCATGATATGTTTACTTTAGAAAACAATGTGCTTGTTTAGTTAATATTGTAAAAACCTATGCCTGAATATTTATGAAACTTTTTTATAAAACATATCTGGGGGGGGGGGTCAGAGGATCATACCTGCATTAGAGAAATATCACCCTGTTCATGTAAAATGAATGCAAAAAATATAACACTTCCCTTTGCAAATTTTCTATCTTTCCCGTTTCCCTTCCTTTATTTCTTCTCCCCCCCCCGAAAAAATGGCCTCCTAAGTCATTCTGTCTTTTGTTATTTCTTCTCTTTAAATTTCTCTTTTCTTTCTCCTCCTTTTTTAGCAAACAGCACATCCCACTATCTGGTTATGACCATTTGCAGGTCTATGAAAAGTGTCCTAAATCAGGGTTGAAAAGTTAGATTTCTTACAGTATGTATAATAAGCATTGTTTCAATTGCCTTTTTCATGACTACATTTCAACATATAGCAGGTTCTTCATATCCTCACGGTGTTGTTGAGCATGAAGATTTACAATGGAGATGCCACTGCAGTAATGTTGTTAATTTTGCCTTTTTCCACAGATTAGTCTATATCAGTCATCAAGTTGATCATACCTGCTTCTGAGCCAAGACATTAACTGAAAGGAATATTTCACCCCAGAATGCTAATTTCTCTATTAATTCTTTAAACTTTTTTAGCCAGGAATTTTTAACATAATACTTTTGTAACGTGCCATTAAGCAACATCAAAACAATACTGAAAGTTTATCCTATTACAAGTGAACCACATGCTTTGGAAGACCTATACCTACTCTTGCATGCATTCATTTATTTTAACCACAATTTTGCCAAATACAGTGCCTCTGCAAAATACTCTTATACTGACTTCTATGTCATTATTAGCCACGGGTATGTTTGGCCCACTATCTTTTACTTGTTAACACTACACTATAGTCAAAGGGTATCCAATTCAGAGTGCCTTTGAGTGCAATCAGTGAATAATTGACCATTAATTGTTACTTGCAGCCCACAATAGCAGTCTGCATCACATGCAACCACAACACACAAACTCCAGCAGTGACCACAGTGACCCTAATGCACATAAAGCAACAGAAAACAATGTTTTGCAAGATGAGTGCATGACCACTGTCAAACCATGCCTAATGTTCAAAGTCTACAGGAAAAAACAATGTAATGCAGTTCACCCATGTTTCTAAAAGACTGAGGGTTATGACATGAAGCTGTGCAAAACAGGTCGATTAGGATGTCAGAGTATCAACTAATGATGAAAATGATTTTGTCATTAAAATTAGGATAAAAGAAGTCACCAATAAAGTGGAGAGGTGATTCATTCAGCATACACATAGGCTTATAACAGGCTGTAAAGCAAAGGTGTAGGCCTTTGTCTACAACAGCTCATAGTTACGTGTACATGTACATGTAAAAAAAAAAAAAGGTGTCAGAAACTTATTTAATCAAAATGAATGGGTATGTTTATGTTATTTTGTAATATTATTATTATCATTATTATTATTATTATTATTTTTTTTTTTTTTAAAGGACCATGCACAATTTAAAACATAAATGTCCCCATTTGATGTATCATACGAGATTATAGCTTTAAGGTAATTTGCATAGTCCCTTGGTAGGTCAAATCAAAGAGAGCACGATAACACACAGTGCAGAGTAAAGACATAATACAAAGTAACACAAGAAAGAACACACAAGACAAGACATGTAATACCAAGCTACACACAATAGCTAATAGCTAAAATAGCAAATGAATGCTTGTCAGATAAAAGAAAGTCATGAAGACGATAAGATAAAAAAAAGTCAAAACGTGCTGTACTTGTCCAGTTTGTGGTGCCAGTTGGGCTTCACTGAATTAGTCTAAATTGTGTCTCCTCTGACAGGCAGCATTATTCTGAAGTTATAACCACCATGGTCACCTTGGAGGTTTAATTTAAGCCTTCACCTAGTCCTCATTCCTTCAGGAAATTGGTTTGATTAATTCCGTTAAATCTACTCTTAACCTTGTCTGACAAAGATGCTATTTGTTCATTTGGTTGTAAAGGAAGATTTTAATCTATCATTTGTCTCCCTAATGTGGCATAAATATATATATATAAAACAAAGTTACATCCACTCATGATATCTTTATTGTCACATCGATGGAAAGGAAAGCTGCTGATTATATTTAGAAAAATATCTGTAACCATTGATTTGCTAAAAAGTTTCTGTTTTGTTTGACTGTCAGAGGGCATGCAGTACTTATTGAAGGCCTCAGAGGTCATGGGTTAATTCAATAACAAAATAATGAGCTAGAGATTATTGTGTTTCAAGATCATGAAACACTGTTGTGAATGTGAATGAATCATCCCAAACTATAGAGAAATCAAATGCATTGTGACCATTGGAGCATAAACCAGACTGACGAGATTCTTAAATGGTAACCTCCTATAATCAACAAACATGTGTCTGAAACAGTTGTATAAAAGCTACAACAAATAATACAATATTGTGTGAAATCCTTTGTGCTTTCCTTTCTGTGTTATACAGGAATTGAGCAATTGCCACTGTTAATCATTTTAATACAATGTATTGAATCTTTTGTTATGTTCTCTGTGTTTCTGTGAAGGTGTTAATGCTCCAGCTGCTTCTCATCTACCTGTGAATCAATGTAGAAATGTGTCACGTCAAAAATTCCCCCATTCATTTAGTTTCACCAGCGACCCCACATGTCAGCCACATGTTTGAAATGAGTAATTACACTGTTATGATAACCCTGTTAACAATATCATGGCATCACAATAGGTTGTTGTAGTGGTGAATCCCAGGTGAACCTCAGTGTGTTCAAAGTATTACAGGTCTTCTTTTTTTTTTTTTTTTTAGCAGAGTATCTACTAAAAAAAATAGATACCCTGTGATCGGTTGTGGTTGTGTTATTGAATTTGAAGTTTTAGAAAACTATTATTATTATTCTTTCTTGTGACACTGATAATGCTGTCAAGGAAAACCCACCGATACTCCCCACCGATACTCCGATCTTTAATCGGATTTATCGTCAAAGTTAAAATAAAAAATCCAACGTGTAGCTCATGCACTCAGACTTCAGCTGTATGAGCAGTTTCTGTTCTCAGAAAAAAAAAACACCTCGAACGGATATTTCCTCGATTCCAACACTGCCCCTTACAGTATATTGTTTGACCACAGGATGGCAGCAAAAGCTCATTTAGTTTATTATCACGCAGACCTTCTGATGAGGACGTCCATGGTCTTATGTACCTTTCTTGGTGTATGTTCTACTTGGAGATTGTGCGTCAGCTACTGACTGGCTGAGTAGAAGCTTGTTAAAGGTAATGACTGACCATGAGAAGAGCTATCACTGCCGCAGTCAAGGGACTTGAACCCGCTGGAGGCATTGATCTGCAAATGACCTTGCATTTCATGTGATTATCAAAACAAACAATGTGTTTTAAGATTGTGTGAAAAAGCAGTTTTAATCAAATCAGGGCGTCTTTGTCCTTGCAGGCCTTCGTGGCTCAAAATGCAGAATCAATGAGATCGAACTTCCTGCCTCCTCACAGGCCTTTTCCGCTTCAGTCAGTGAATTGAAAGGTTTCCATGATGTGAAGAGATGACATAATGTTAAAGCCCCTGCAGAGTCCAGGGATATTGTTTTTGCCATTGCTGGAAACATATTTGTTATTTAAGTAAAAGTAGCGATACCACATATTAATAAAAACACTGCATTGAAAACGTTGCTTAAGTAAAAGTACAGAAGCAGTAACCAGCAAAATATACTAAAAATATCAAAAAGTAAAAGTATTATTATTGGTGCACAAGAAAGCAGCATTTTAATGTTGCACCTGTTTATCGGGTAGTTTGCTCTGCAAAAAAATAATTATGTTTTATATGTTGATCATATCATTTGTGTATGAAATCCTAACTAGAGCGATGTAGTGGAGTAACAATTATAGTACTTCCTTCTGAAATGTGGTGGAGTACAGGGGTAAAAGTAGCAGAAACATGGAAAGGACATTCAAGTACTTAAAAATTGTGCTTATACACAGAACTTGAGTAAGTGTACTCTCCACTACTGGTTAATGTTGAAGAGGTTTAAATGGTTTTGAATCTGATATGATCACAGGCGCTTTACCCACATCCCACTTATCTATCCATCTACTGGTTTTCTACTTTTCGGGGGTCACAATGGCAATTTAGGGTTACTATGTCCTGACACACAACATCCCTTGAACGTGACGGCTATACTGATATTGGAGTCCAAAAAATATGCTGCTGTTATACTCATCCCATATCAGTTCTGAAATACATATCAAATAGAAAGTCCTGATCAGTTTTGTGCCAATAGATTTGACACACTTCTTCATGACAGAAGTATACTTACTATATGTCGCCCTATTGGTCAAACATCTTCTTCCACAAATGAGTCCAAACGTAGGAAATAATCCTCAATTTTTGTTTCGTATTTCTGTGCTTCTGACGCAGAAACATTTCCGTCAAATTCCAAGATTGATTTCAATAGCCAATAGGGGAGGATAATCAACAGGATAATCTCACCCTGCAGAATACATCACTATTTCTGCATACGGAAAAGACACTTTTCCACTATTTGCAACTCTTTTACGGCGCAGTTATGTACAGTCATCATACAGTCATTCTGTGTCGTCCTCACATCATTTTTGTTGCATGTACACAAGTGAAAAACATTTTGGGTTGCTCTTTATTTCAAAAGAGGAAAAACGGTGAAAATTGTAACAACATAATTAATATTCAGTGGACATAACTTTTCCAAATGTACACTTTATTTTAAACAAAAGTACAAAAACAAACATCAGGTATTTACAATACTTGCATGGCAATGTTCACTTTCTTTGGTCATTCTTCCAATTTGATGGTTTTACACAAGGTAGGCAACAAACAGCAGCTGGGAGGTCTGATATGATCACATGCTGAATCTATTATTCAACCAGACGCTGGGCAACCTACTGAAGACTCACAACTTCATAACATTTTTGTAAAGTCTGCAAGTAATTTAACAACGAATTATGAATTATGTGACAATTATTGAATTTGCCTACCAGGAAATTTCATCTTGTACAATATAAATAGCAAAAAAGAAAATTAAATTCACAAACTTCACAATTACATCCTGGTTTTGATACACATTCAAATTTAGTAAATGCTCCTTAAAGGACCAAAGTTTGTGACATGTACAGCTGCGCGTATTCCACCGTATTCTACACAAATCTGACATGAAAACATGAACCCTAGTGCACATCACAAACAAAAGAATTTACAGGTAGATTTTCAAAAGAAGGCAAACATACAATGACGGCTACTTTGAGACAAACGCCGTGTCCTCTCTGTGTGCTCCAAAACATAATTATCCCATAGCTACACAATAAACAATCGTTCCTCAATACTGATGAAGCACAAAGTGGGAACTCACTTGCAGCCTTGAAACAAAAAAATCCTTTCACTACTACAGGCTCAAGGACTTCTTCTTGCAAGAAAACAAACAATGGGTTTATGGAAAACAATCTGTACAGCCAAATTAAAGCCAGTAATATGAGTTGAGTTATGCTATACATTCTCTCAATAATCTACCCGCTTGTGTTACACAGTGGTTATGTTCAATGGACAGTAAACAGGCAAAAATGAACTGAGTGTCTTTTGTTTTCTCTCCTGGTTACTTTGCAAAGTGGTACATACAATCAAAAACCTAAACCAAAAAATCATGTAATGCCAAATAACTCTGTGGCACATCGCCTACTTCCTGCAATGCAACATGTAAATCATATTACCATCTATAACTAATGCCGAGTATAACAATATACCCATAGCCCTTTCAGGAATGTCATCTCTACTTCAACTTTCTTTTTTTTTTTTTTTCAAACCTGAATGAACAAACTTAAATGAATGCAGAAATAAACAGATTTACTACACTGATGTTGAAGGCAGAGGTTGTTTGACTGTAATGACGTGAAGCTAAGAAGCGATGGCGGTGATGTCCCTCGGTCCCTGCTATGTCTCCAGGGGCCAAAGAGTCCGACTAATGCAGGCCTACACATCCTTACAGCAAAGGCAACTGGTCTAGTAGTAATTCTACTTGCATCAACTAACGAAACCAAAAAGATCTGCATTTTATCAGTTTCCCAAATTCCATTCTAACAAACATGAATCCTAATAGTAGACAAGTTTACACGTGTATCAGTAGTGCAGACAAGTTATGTATATCACATACAGTATCCATTCATCTTTTTTAGGATTGGAGGGGCAAGGGTCTGAGGAGCGGGGGTGGGGTGGGGTGGGGGGGTGAGGTGTTTGGATATGCTTTTTATTTTGTAAAATTCTCCCTGAAACCAAATCCAAATCGTCTTCATCCCAATGTACACTCGTCCGTCCACCCCCCCCCCCCCCCAAAAAAAAAAAAAAAAGACGAGAGGTGAAGAGAAATGTGCAAAAGTTCCACGTTCTCACTACAAAGAGAAGAATGAAAACAATGTTATTTAAAAAGATAATGACTTTGATCATCTTTAATTCGGAGCATGTTTAGAAATGTTTTTTTTTACCTTTCACATTCCCAAAGGATGGTTGCCGTTTATTTACACCTCAGCTTTTTGGCTGTTCTCCTCCACTTTCTCCTCCAGTTTCTTCTCCTCCTCAGAAGACCCGTCCTCCTTTTCACCAGTCTTCCAGCTTCCTTGCCTGTTTAGAATAAAACATTGTTACCCAACATGCTGATTACCCTTCCCTCTACAGGTATTTGTATAAAAAAACAAACACGATATGGTATTATGGCGTGTTGACTACACGTGGAGAGTAATATCCAATATCCACTTGCACTTAATGGAATCTGCGTATGTCCCTTTGCTGAATCAAGAGCTAATTCCCTTAATTTGGCAAATGCATGGTTGATCACTAAGTGGGTAAAACAAACAACTGCCCCTCTACCCAATACTCCAGATTCACTGTGGTTATTTTTTCCGCATTAATTCAGTTAAAGAAATAGCCAAAAGTAAGATGTAATGAAGCTGACATGTATAGTCTGCTGTGTACTCCATGTGCACTTAATAGGAACTTGGCGGTGACGAGGTATACACTAGAGAAGTGTAACCCAAAGCTACTATCTGTATCTGTTTCTTTCACAATAATATCTGTATTTACTTAATTGTTTCCTGCTGCCATAATACTCCTCTTACGTACGTACCGTATGTATACATTTAGCTGCCAAAATATACCAAATAACATTTGGAACGTTATATTTTTAACCATGTACCTAAATTAAATAATAGTGCACCTTTAAAAAAAAAAAAAAAAAAAAGATTACAATCATCAGAATCAGAAAACCTTTATTCGTCCCACAGCGGGGAAATTTACAATCATTGTTATATAACAAAAATTAGGATTTGTAGAAAGGTCAATGTTGACTACTTACTTGGATTTCTTCATGTAGACCAAGTATGCCAGGCCTATAACCACGGTGGCGACGAGGAGACCGACTACAACTCCAACCACCACCTTGGTTTGGTCATTATCATCCGATTGGTCTGTAAGACAAAACAGAAACATGAGAGACCAGGGAGACGCATTTTAGTACGAAACTCCAGCCTGACTGCATACCAATACAGGGAAGAAAAAAAGTCATTATGTGCAATAAATGCATTGATGAATGGACACATCCACACTGTACATGGATAGGACTCATTGAGTTAAATGTTAGTGGCAGGTATTCTAGTTAGTGACTCATTTCATCAGCCAATGGGATTATGGACAATGTTGACATTTAGTCAGGATGCTGGTAGCTCCACTCCTTTTATTCCTTCATATCTGTGTTTTATTAATTGCAACACAGTGTCCAAACATTGATTTTCCAGGTGTAGAGTCCAAGGTGATGTTTAAGATAAATATTTAATCTTTCAGTGAGCAACATTTTATTTCCCCATAGTCTTTACTTAACCCCCCTCCCGCCGATTCTTACAAGCAAGAAGACCGCTACAACTTACCTTTTTTATCCATTCTCACCTCCTCAATTACTGAAATCAGATATAAAATGATATTAACTTCCAATCAAAAACGAAAAAAGGAAAGAAAACAAGCTTGATGTCCAGAAAAGTAACCACTCTACTTCTATTCTACTTTTGCATGCAAGTAGTTCAAAAGAGGGAACAGATTAAGTCCAGCATCCCAACATACACACCACTGAGTGAAAGGGGGGAAAAGAGAGGTGAAATGCTGTCTCAAACACTCAGGAATGAGTAAGTATGAGCGAGCAAAGAATGATTTTAACACTACACGCTTTGGGACAACAGTGTGTACAAAGTGCTAAGTGCATGCACCGATAACATTTTGACAGTGATGAAGTGATAGACATTATGCTTGATGTTTCTTTCTTCTCCTATTTTACCGCTCATCTTTCCCTGGTACGGACGAAGTGGTTGATTATACAAAGTCTATATCAGGAAGGTTTATGTCAGACCAAAATGATGTGATTTTTTTTTTTTTATCCAAAGATTAAAGAAAAAAGAGAAATCCTAAATCATATGCATTTACCCTCGAGTACGTACCTGCTAAATTACTGTAGTTTTAGTTAAGCATTTCAACATTATGTAAAGTCGACATGCAGACAGAAAGAGTTTGTGAGAAGTTTAGGAAAACATCTACAAAGGCAGAATTAATGAGTTAGTCTTGAGGAAGAACACAAAGCGGAGAGAGGCGAGAGGACTGCACTACCACTTTGTACTTACTGGATGACACATTTATAGTTTTGCTTTCCACGCCAAACTCATTGGACACCGTACAAGAGACAGTCAGGTTGGCAGTAGGCACCACCGTGATCTTTTGTGTTATCTTTCCGTTGACGTAGGGACTCTCATCAAGCTGAGCGATAAGAGGAAAAAAACACAAATGTTAGTATTTACATATCTGACTTTATACATTTCTAAACCTGCCACGGCATGTAAGAAGTGTACATCTGTGCACCACTGGGGGGCGACGTTGACTCGATATGGGACTTTCCATGACAAAGACGCAGCTTGTGTGCCTCTGGGATATAGACACTTGAGTCTCAGAGGTAAAGCTCAGACACAAAGACAAACTGCCAACACCCTTTTCACGTCTTTTACATGTACAGTACAAGAGTTTTGCAAATACCCATAACCGAGCCTGTATTCAAGCCGTACATTATTATCTTCTGTGAATAGGCTTTAAATGATGGGATGAGGGGAGGACAAATAAACTTTGACTGAAATGCATTGTTGTTAATTAATTATGACACACAGGTTCAGGTTTGGAGGTTAGACACTGACAGAAAGGGCTGAAAAAAAGTATCCCTCCCACACACACACACACACACAGACACACACATACACATGTAATTCAAACTGCTTCATTGAGTGGTTCTGCTATCAGTGTGCACACAGGTACAGCACAGAAACAAAAGAGAAAAAAAAATGTCCATTTAAAAGCAATTGTCTTCATGACAGTCTGGTGCAAAATACTGTGTTTGAGCCTCAGAGAAAATGAAGAAATGTTCTCTTTCGAAACACTGAGCACAACCGGCTAGAAATGTTTGGACTAGATAAGTGTGGAGGCTGGGGAAAATACTAACAGTGCAAACTGCTATGCACACAACAGAGAGGGAGCATTCACTCAGTGGCAGAAGCAAAGCATGAACTGTCTCAGGACCAAGACTCTGGCAAACCACAGATTTCTTAGCTTCTTCACAAGGGGAGGCTTAAACAGAATGTTTAGTCACACCGTCACATCTCTGCTGATGTTATTCATAGGTTTGTTTTGAGGAAAACAATGCAATTATATTTAAACAACCATGGGCATTTCAGTTGTTTGTCTTCACCGCTAAAGAGCCGTTTGTAGTGTTCAATGAATGAAAAAGTGTATTTTCAGAAGTTGTTTGATGAACCAGACACCTAAATAGCACTAAATATAATCACAAACTGTATTATGTATAGATCCAAATGAAGCCTGCCGCACAAAGAAATCATCTACAATATGTCTTGGCTACTTTATTGACAATATTTACATGCCGTTGCCTAAAGATGTCACTGCAGTTACTGTACTACAGGACAAACCGGTCTTACATAGGAAGACCATCATCAGAACATGGATTTCAAGAACAACCAGTGTTAATTTGAAGAATGACAGAATGACTGACAGAAACCTTCAAAACAAGCTGAATGATGTATCTCTTGATAACTTCATTCCAAGTGTGATTGTAGGCAGTCAGTGTGGTCATTTATTAAAGCTGATATCCATCTTGTTTTTTTAATCAATAAATCCTTACATCCAACTGCAAACACAAGTTAACAAGCACATAGGGGAAACTCTTTCTCCATGATCAGGAATTGAGGAATTGGTTTGTTAGGCAACTATCCTAGATGACACTGACGATGCATTCTGAGCTACAGTTATTGAAAGTAAGCATTTTAGGACCTTTTACAGGTTTTGCAATAGCTTAAAGCACAGTGCAGGCTTCTGCCATTTTCGCTATAGTGTGTGAACAAGTAAAAAAATACAGAATTTCGTTTTTAAAGTTTTAATCCATGAGATTTTGATGAAAACAAACCCTGTTTTGATGTTATTTATTGACAGCATTTCTATCTCGTTTTTCATCAATAGCCCTTTATTTTTTTATATTCATTAATTTACCTCAATATAATTGTTTCCATTGATAACAGAGTCCGCCATTCCCACGCTTGATTGAAACTGCCTGTCTACACACAATGAATTCACAGGAAACGATGCAGCATGTGATCCAGCTTCAGTATTTCTGACAAAAGTAGCTGCTCAAGAAATGCTTGAGGTAGTATTAAAACAAATGTACTGTGACCACGGTGAGCAGGACTGAAATCTTTTGGAATGGATTATAACTTTAAACTGTGCTTGTAAAACAATATGTCTTTGTATGAATGGGGAAATTTGGTATGGACTATTTACAGTGGCAGTTTACTCCTAACATGGATACCTTCATTCACAACTCCCAAATACATCAGATCCTAAAACTGGTAAAAAAAAAAAAAAAATCAAGTACCTTGAGTACCAGCAAGTACATTGGATGGTTTGAAGCCTTACACCAAATAAGATGTTGTTAACTGTATCTATTGATCTACAAAGTCCTTCAAGGAACTGTGTTGGGAATCGCACAGAATCTTGTGAAGCCTAGAGGATCCCTCATTCAGGTTTCACATACCGGTATTTGAGTTTTCATAATTATGATGAAGGCTAATGCTGTAATAGTGTGTGTGCATACCAAGGTGCCGTTGATGCTCCAGGAAACAGCTGGCTTTGGAGAACCTTCAACTTCACAGATCAGGACTTCGTGTCTGCCGTCTTCACCGCGCTGTTTGATCAGCTGTCTGATAACTGGAACACCTGCAACAACACGTAACTCTTCAGAATCATCTGAATGAGTGCATGTGTGGCGTGAATGGTTGCATTTCATTCATGCACACACACAGAATTTACTGAGGAAAATCTTCACTTAAAGGAATAGTTGGACATTTCGGGAAAAACGCTTTTTCGCTTTCTTTTATCGATACTAGTGTGTTTGTAAGGCAAGTATGGAGCAATAGCAAGCAGCCGGTTATCTTAGCTTAGCATAAACAGTTGAAAGGGGGGGGGGACAGCTAACCTGGCTCTGCCTACAGTTCACTAATTAACAGGTTGTATTTTGTGTAATCCATACAAAACCCGAATTGTAAAAACGACAAATTGTGGTTGCAAGTATCTGACTGGATCAACTCAGATGGTTGCCTGAGAACCACCCCCCCCCCTCCATAAAACTAGAACAAGTTGTTTTTACACTTAGGATTCACTGTACAGAATAAACAAACAAGATACACCATGTTATTTTGTAAACTTTAGGGTTTTGTTTTGAGGCTGACTTTGCTACCTGAGCCCAGAGCACGGCTAGTTTTTTCCCCATGTTTTCAGTATTTCAGCTAAAATAAAATAACCTGCTGCTAGATGTAGCTTCAAATTTACCGTGGAGACATGAGAGGGGGATACATCTTCTCTAATCTAACTCTCAGCAACAAAAGCGAGTAATCCTATATCCGATCTCTGAGTTTCCTTTAAACCTTTACCTTCCACAGACACCTCAAAAGAAGCTTTTCGGCTGAGGGGCCCCATCGTCACCTCACACTCATAGCGGCCAGAGTCAGCGTAAGTCAGCTTGGTAAACTTGGGCTCTTTGTCCAGTTTAACATTGTCCTGAATTAAATGAAAAGGATGCACGATAAATAATAACCACACAACTTTTCATTGATTCAGGCTTTGTTGTATAACATATTGCTTTTTACCTTTGTCCAGGAAACCTTTGAGTCTCCAGAGGCATCAATCTGGAGAGTGAAATCCAAAACCTCACCGGCACTCTTGACGATGTTTCCAGAGGGGCTTAAATTGATGTCTAGGTCTAACAAGAGAGGAGAGGATAGTGAATAGATGGTTCAGAGGCCTGACAAGGGTCGAAACATTCCTGTCGTTAAACAGACAACCCTGCACTTGGCTCACTGCCCGGCAGATGCAGCTTATTAGAGGCAACACTTTTCTCCCCAAAGCAAGACAGGTAGGCTGGCAAAAAAAGAGACACTATGAATTTCTTTCCTCTATCAATAGGAATAGTAATAAAGAAGATAGGGCAGAAAAGGAAATTATGCTGACAATGATGCTGACGTGTGGTTAAATTGCAGTAATTTTTTTAGAAATACAACATGTTTTGGTCTCTTACAGTTGACTATGATTTCCTTAGATGCTTCCATTGTTAGGTCGTCAATAAGAGAGCATTTGTATTCCCCAGTGGTGTCACGTGAGACATTCGTGATGGTGTAAGAATCTGTGTTTTCCACTTTCACCATCTTTCCCTACGAAGACACACAATGGCTGGTTATTAGCCTTATTGAAGAAAAACAACCCAATAAGCATGAATGCAAGATAATTCTGAGCGTCTCGGTGAGATATTGCCGAGCATGTGTACCTTAAGGTGGAAGTTAAAGGCGGTAGGAGCTGGGTTGCCATCTGCCACACACTTCAGAGTCACATTGTGTCCTTCCACCAGAGGTTCCTTAGCAGTGAGCTGGAGGACGATGTTCTCTGTGGAGTCTGAGCAGAAAATAGGAGACAGAAAGTCAGAGAGGGGATGCATGTGAGGGTGGAGGGCCTATTTAGTGGAGCGTGTGCCCTCACCAGCTGACTTCAGAGACCGACTGTGTCAGCACACTACAGAGAGCTGTAACTTTGTGCCTCAGTATTGACTGTGACCAACTTCCAAATGCAGCTGAGGAGATGGTTGAATTGCAGTCATATTCTGAGGCACTAGACCAAACAATCCTTTCAAAGCTCAACGATTCTGCTCCAGCAGAGGCCAAACTCTTCACATTTCTTGCGAGAAAGTGTTCCGGTACTGATACGTTTTAATATAAAGGCCACATTGAGCAGGTAGGTTCAATATTTAATGCTACTTTCGGTATTATTCCGACTACTGAGCTACCTCATTTTTCATCTGTCACCATGAAAGGTGCCGTTACTGTTGTCTTTCTTGGCCGGAAGCAAAAGAATGACATAAAAAACTGTTAATAGATTCTGAAAAATAACACAGGCGGCAGCCTGTCTCCACTGGCTACAGCTGAGGTTTTTAAAAGGTTTTTTTGGCCTTTGTTGAAAGCTAGTTGGTCAGGAGCTGCTGCTGATGTAGTCCTGAAAAGCCGAGCAAGATACTGTGTGATGTTGAAAAACTTGACATCAATATAGTATATA
>CALSCE010009465.1:10094236-10120197 GCA_943593645.1 Bovichtus variegatus | reverse complement strand
ATATATATATATATATATATATGAAAATTCTTAAACAGATCAACCTGAACCCTCTGTTTCGTTTTTTTTTTACCTTTCATAAGTTTCAGCAAAATTGGAATACCTTCAGACAGAACCCACTTCTTGCTTTAAGTCTGCACAACAATCAATTTTTTTCTTTTTTAAGAATATAAAATATTTGGAAATTTCTATCCTGTATCAGGATTTGGATCTTTACCAAAATACCCAAGGTGATAGACAATCATGAGATGCATGTGTCACTCTTATATCTAGCCATTTAATATTAATATAATGCAGGAGATAATCAGCTTAGTATAAAGACTACAAACATCCTGAAAACATCCAGCCTGACACTGCAAAGGTAGACGATCCACATCCCAGGACCCCTAAAGCTCACAAACGTTTAATGTGTAAAAAAAAGAAAGAAAAAAGTTTCATCTATGCTATGCTAGTTGTTTCTCCATTTTTAGTCTTTATGCTAAAAGCTAAGCTAACTGGCTGCTGGGACATGACTAACTTAAGTAAAAAAATACATAAAAAAATATAAGTATAAAAATGATAAGTCTGTGAGCAGGTTTTTGAAACCCTGTGAACAAGTGAAGAAATATGCATTTGGAGAGGTAAATATAGGACAGAGTATTAACTGTTCATAGTCTGCGTTGATGATGTAACTGAAAATATCATCATCAACCATCATTTTAGTCTTATTTTGTGCAGAAGTGAATCTGCCAACAGCAGCTGGTGCCGTTTAGCAAGTGCTATCAGTGAAGGTTGTTAGCGGGGGTTCTGTGACTCACAGGTGATACTGAAGGTCGCTGAAAAAGACAAAAGCTCTGCGCCCACAGCGGGCTGAACGCTGCAGGTGAACTCGGCGTCCGTGTCTTCCTTCTCGGCCGAGTACTCCAGTATGGAGGATGTGGTTGAAAGGCCAGTACCAGGGTCCACCATCACCGCGGCTTGGATGGAAATCCCTAGACAGAAAACAAACAACTCTGTCTGAAAACCCTGACAAGGAAAGAACAGTGTGTTCACACTGTTGGCCAGTGCAGTCCAATTCACCACTGAAGGATAATGTACAGTAACAGCTCCAGTCAGAGAGAATCAATACATCTGTGTAAGTAATATTTACTAACGTCAGAATTTAAAAGAGCTCTTTTGATGCCATTTATAATCATCCAACAGAATGAAGAATACACACCTTTCCCATCTGCCACCAGGGGTTTGTTGTTCTTTCTCCATGTGATATTTGCAGCTGGATTGGCTTCGTATGCGATACATGTTCCGAGCTGTAGAAAAAAACAAAAAACAACAACAACAACAACTTTAAAACATGGCAAAGACCTGCACTTGAAGACAAAAATATTGAAAAGCAATCACCATTAAATTAATTTCAAATAAATCTGCATCTTTTTACATGACCAAACATCTGAGCAAATTAGCTTTTCTAGCGCCTTTCCGGCATTTGAGGACTAAGTCTTTTTTCTACGCAACGGACCATGAAATGCCTAAAGGATTTCTAAAGCCCCTCAGATCCTGTGGGTATTTTAATTGCAGTAGGGGGGATTCTGCTCTTTACTAATTCATGAGAATCACTTCAAAGAACTCATTACTGTAGTAACATGGTCGCTGCTATGCCTCAAGATACCTCAGCTGAAGTGAAGGTTTTCCCTTGATGGTTTACTGCTTAAAATAATGTAGGTATAAGCAATGTTTATCGTTAAAAACCCACCTTAGTAAGTTTGCCAATCTCTAGTTCATCCGCACGTTCAGAAATCTCCACGAGTTCCGGTGTCTCTGCGATGCATAAATAAAAAAAAAAAGTTAATGTACAGGGTGTGAATGTGGGTGATTTGTGTGCTGCATGTCAGTCATTTTAGCATTTGAACCAAGAAAGTTATTTTAGACGTGTGCCAGCTTGTACTCACTGTAGATCACCACATTAACTGGATATTCTGAGATGTCAACATCAGCCACCACCATGCAGGTGAACGTTCGCTGGTCAGTCAGCTTGGCCGCAGAAAGCAGCAGGCTGAAGTTTGCAGACATGCTAACACGGCCCTTGTATTCGTCAGTGGTGCTGATTGAGACATTCTGGTTTTTCAACTTGACCAGCAGGTCTCCCGGAAGTCCCTCTCCTTTGTCCTGGAGAGAAAAGCAGAGTGCACTTGTTACATGTCTGCCACATATGGCACTGGCTTCCATTTCAATAAAAAGCACACAGTGTTTTGTTCAACGCCCCCGATTCATCCACTGTCATATGGAGGGACAGATGCGTGGCCTAATGCACTGCATGTGCACTCAGACTGGGCGTGGTTCAGACATGATAAGTGGGTGTCAGACGGACATCTCCATTTTGAATCTATTGACCTCCAGTTGTGACTTACATATTTCCATTTAGCGATCAGGACATCCTCTGCTTTCATGACTCCATTGTTGCACGGGATCTCGAGTGTTTTCCCATACTGGCCGATAACAGTCTCCAAACCATTGACTGCGAAAGAGAAAAGCAGGGACACAATTTTGAATGACTTGTTCAGAAGGGCTAATCTGGTCAGCTCCAACACAGCATGACATTTTTTGACTTAAAATTGACGTCCGATGTTATTGTGACGGCTTCAAAGTCCCCTCTTTGTAATCATATAGGACATTTAGCAATACCACTTAGTGTTCGCCTACACTAAGAACAGCAGTTTCTATACAGTTCTCCTAATGTAACAGCTGCCATGGTAAAAAAAACAACCAAAACAATCTCAAACATCGCCATGGAGACAAAGTGCATGAGAGGGGGGATGGGAGGAGGGTTCAGCAGAAGTGGGAATGCGATGAGGGGTTAGAGCCAGAGGGCTCCGGGGAAGAAGAGGCTGCCATGGCCCGACTGAAAATTAGGTGCTGCTCAGTTTTTTGGTATTCAGATTCACCTCTCTGAGCTGCACGCACGAGTGGGTGTATGGAGACGAAAATTTGACAGCTAAAATACAAAACAGCTCATCAGCCGCTCAGTAAAATGTAAGAGAACAAAGAAGTGGCCAAACCAATTTCCATCTGTTGGATCACTGACAAATAACGTTTGTGAATTTTACAGGAAAAGTGCAAAACAATGAAGATGCTCAGATATTCTGTGTGCATTCAACCCTGAAATTGTGTGATTATATTCATGCACAACAAAACGGCTGCAAACAGTAATGCTATTTCTGCACTGCAACTAAACTTTTAGTCTCACTTTCCCTCCTAACTCATCAGACCTTTAAAGATTTCCTCAGAGTGGTGCAAGGATGGGGCGGTTAATTCATTTGCTTTGTGCGTGATACTCATTTGAATCCCGTTTGAATGAAAGTAGATACTTTTACTATAGTTACCATTGTCTACACCAGAGCAGACTAACAACCGGCACCTTGAAGGCATATTTGCACAGTTGCTTGTGAATTTAGGAGGAGCACAAATGTCTGCTGCTTCCGACTCCGTCTGTTTTGTTTCCCACACGTTAAACCCCCTCTTGTCAAGTGTCATTTTCACATCACGACAATTAAACAAGTTCTTCAAATGGATATGTACTCTTTTGATGCGTTGCTTTACTAAAGACACATAACAATCAGTGTGTGCCTCAAGTCAACAGCCTGCTGTTAGTGCCGTTCTCCTGACACTCAGCTGAACAAGTTCACCCTCCCGACACTTGTCACTCATCTTTATGAGCCGTCAGCTCTGGAACAACATTGAGATGATGAACTAACCAGAGTCAGTAAAGCTTGTCAGTAAAGTCACTACAGCCAGCAGATGACAAACAACAGACAATTTAATAATGAGATTTTCTAAAGATTTTCTACTAGTCTCACTTTAAAGGAATAGTTCCACGTTTTGGAAATATAATGTTTTCTCTTGGGGAGAGTAAGACAAGATCGATATCGATCGTTTGTCTGGTAAATATGAAGCTACACCCAGCAACCGGTTAGCTTAGCCTAGCTTAAAACCTGGAAACAGGAGGACACAGCTGCCCTGGCTCTGTGCAAAGGTGACAGAATTCACCTGCCAGCACCAATAAAGCTCACTTGTTAACATGTTATACCTTGTTTTTTTCCCACTCTCATTTATTGTGATTTCACAGTACCAGAGCCAGGCTAGTTGTTTACTCGTTTCCAGTCATTATGCTAAGCTAAGCTAAGCTGTAGCTACATATCTACCGGGTATATAAGAGTAAGGTATCGATCTTCTCATCAAACACTTGCCAAAAATGCAAATAGGTTTATTTTCCTTAACTTAACTAGCACACACACACACACGCACAAGTAGCAAGACACATTTTTTTATTTCTTCAAACAGAAGAAAATTATAATTGAACTAAATACCATTTTTAGTAGGTTCCCTAATTCACTATAACGTCCGTTTAAAATGAGCTAGATTGATGGATGCAGAAACGTCAGGAATTACACAGACCAGGGGGAAAAAAAATACACAGAAGATAACAAAATGGCTCTAAAAATGTATGAGGTCTATAGCTCTATAACTATAATCAGTGCTTGAAGCTCTATCTGTGAGTATCAAAGCAGTGTAACCCTCCCACCCTAAATCCTATTTGATAAACACAGATACCCCAGCACGTCACCCACATTGATAAAATACCTGCATCTAAATAAGGCCCAGCGAAATGTAATAGTGACAGCACGGGAGAAAACAAACCTCACCACACTTGAAGTGCTGACAGTTTTACCAGGAATCCAACACCAAACACAGGGATACACTCTGTCACTTGTCAACTGCAGTACAATTAAAACAATTCCCTGCATTGATTCCTCTTATTATCCATGCTTTGCCACACCTAAAACCTGTTCCTCTCGCATCATAAAGTAAATCCAAATGATTAAAAGCCTGTTTAGTCTTGCTCACATCCAGCTTTTGACAACTCAGTCCGATCCACCTGAAATAGTAATGAAGATTGCTGGTGCAAACACAGCATGCTCATGTAGCTGTCCCACGTTCCCTTGTTTTATCTTTCTGATGTACAGTAAATCTAATGAAACGGACTCTCATGCTTGAATGGGCTTTAGCTAGACATACAGGTTTCTAGTCCAGGCTGAAAAGATTGCACATCCTGGGTGGAAAACGGGAAATGGAGACATGGCTATTAGGAGGAGGGAGTTAATGAGCTCTGAGCAGGACCTGGGCATATATTTTGCACATGTGTCAATTCTGATGATATCCTGCTTTCATATTTGGAGGTACTGAGGCAAGTATCAGTATCTAGGTATGTACGTGCCACACTATTCTAACGATTGAGGAAATGTGTTCAGAATGTAGTTAGCAACCACGTTCGTCCACGTGTGTTTTCCAGGTGTTGAGCTTCAACACCTAATGAGAGAATCCTGCACAATCTGCTCTGCCCAATCTTACAATTGTTAAGTAACAAGAGTCAGTTATATTCAGGTTACATTGCAAGAACTGCAGAGTTGGAAAGGTTATCGCACTTCCTGTATAATAGACTCCTTACATTTCAGATTCAAATGAGCATTTTTGAATATTCAAATAATGCTGTGTTCAGCTTCTCTGAGAACTTTAAAGGAGTCTGCATTAAGGAAAATGCTTTATCTGCGCAGATTACACTGTTACACAATGAGAGCTAATCGCACATGTGGAGTTACAGAAGACAAAGCTCCTGCTGGTTACTGAGATAAGGTAATCCTTCGCCACAAAAGTAGGTGAACAGTGCGCCTTCGCGTTGACAAACACACGCATGCCCACGATGCATACAAAAGAATGATCCTTTCCAACAGTTGTCTATATGATGAGAGAGCAATGGTTACAGATTATGACTAACCTTTTTTTGTCATGACTTCCAGACCACACTGCTGTATGTATAACAATTAAATATTTGCATTTTTTGATTACACACAGCATTTCTATGCATTGTATTACATATAATAAGTAAATGTATCTCATGTCTCATACGTTATATATTGAATGAAATTGAAAATAAAGTCAAAATATATTTTTTTGTTTGCCATAAGGTTTACAGACAAGAAAATGTGCAGTACGTCTTCATTCATTATAATATTATTAATGTTTTGGAGAGAGATGATATTTGGGATTTGGTTGGAAAAGAGCTGTGTTAAATCATATCAAAATCCCCTTGTCTTAAACCATGTTTTAAAGCAGGGGTTTCTGACACTCCCAATCTCTGAACCCATCGGCTATCTGTGTGAAGACCATAAGCCTCTGGGGGCACGAGCATTGCATTTCGGCCAACACGTTGCGCCTCTTTTGCTCTGACTGTTTACCTGCTTTCACCCAAAGCCTGCTCAAATGTGATTGATCAGTACTACATGGACTACAAACGGGCACCAGAATGCTTCCGCCACCGAAATCTTGTCCCGTTGCCTACAGATACTGCAATCATATGCCGAATCTGTTTATAGAGAATGTGAGGCTCCAAACAGAAGTAATGCGTCATTTAAAAAAAATTTAAAAACGTAACACGTTTATAAGCAATTCTCTAAAATGAGTTAAAGTAATGAAACATCAAGCTGATAAAACAATGACAAGTATGTCTTTTAAGCTGTTAAAGAGGATTCAGGGTCTCCAAACAGCAGATTGGGGTTAAGCATCACTATATTCCAATGTGCTCCATCTGTGTCTTTACAAATCATTTGTTGGCACTTTAGTCCTCTGAACCCAAAATAACTTGGCTCGCCAGGTTTGATGTGACTTTCTCTTTACTTTTAAAAGCAGAGTTCTCATACTGGACACAAAAAAATGTGCTAATACTCTGGCGATGGTAAATCATGTAGATGACAGGCGAGTGACAGAGACAGGAGGCAGCACCACAGGAGACACTTTCATGTTCCTGATTAAGGCGCCTCTATCCCTGAGAAGAGACAGGTGACGACAGCTCAGATATAAGCTCACCAGGGAAATCAGCTACCTCCCTACACAAGTCTCTATATCCCTGTTTTGCTACCTTACGCCCTCCTATCTGTGCGAGTGTGTGTCTGAGTGTGTACATCAATTCAGCCAAAAGAAAACGGAGGCCCAAACTTATTAAGTGCCGAAAACAAGGATTGTGCTGTGAATGGAGATCCCATGGCGCATGTCCACAAAGACTTGATGGCAAATAGCCTCGCTTCAGAAGCGGTCCAGCGGTGAGGGGGTAGACAGAACCATTTCAGCTAGATCAATAATACCTGAGGAACGGCAAGATTCTTATAGTGAACGGTGCTTGCCTATGGAGCGAGAAATCCAGCTTCTCGTCTTTGTCTTTTCTTTAATAATTTAACAAGTGCTGAAAACCAGGAGAGATCAGAGATTTAATAAGCTCCATCTCTCATTAGTTGCCGTCAAGAAAAATAGAGGGACTGCTGTCATGTGGAAAGGTGCGGGGAATGTTTCGGAAAATGTCTCCGTCTACCTACAGGTTCCCCAAAGCATCCTCGGAGCCATTTAGTAATATATGAGCTCTATAAGCTGCTGTTTTGTAGGCTCACACCCTTAGCTCCTATGTTACTAACTATGACAAGACTTTGAATTCTGTTACAGCCCCAGTTTATGCTGAGGAAGTGTTCCAGACCAGCTAGCTGAAGAGGGATTTTTCTCAAAAAATACCCGGCTTCATCCTCACCATCTCGGTCTGTCTCTCTCTGTCGAGGGGAAGGGGTGTAATCATGTCACTGATAGAGAACTGACAGCACACTCGCACAACATCCCTTTCACACAGTTTCTCTTTTTGTAGCAGGCTGAACCACGGAGGCACCATTCCAAACGTCAACATTGTGTGCTCTATAATTTTGCTTTTTTCTGCCTACTGTAATTGCCCGTCAGTGTCTTTATGGCGTAAAACTGTATTTTTTTACCCGACTGTCAAGAGCTGTTGGGCAAAAAAACCCACTAATGTCCATAGCTGAGTGACTCTCCATTTTTGAAGCACGTAATGAGGACGCATGCAGGACAAGTTGTCCCAAAACATTATGCATACTCTCTCACTTTTATGGGGAGCCTGCAAACTTTTTATCCTGTCCACCACTTTGCTCCAGACTGAAATATCCCAATAACTGTCGGATGGATTTTGTATTTAGTTCTTACAAATACATCCGGAGTTGTATTCAGTTGGCGGTCTTCCAAGTTGCTGCAACAAATAATTATTTTTCTTCTTCATAAATCAATTTTTTTTCCTCAATGAAAATCCAGAAAATAGCAAAAAATAATTTATTTATAGCCAAAAGGTGGCGTCCTCCTCGTTTTATGCCATCAACAAACCACAACTCAAGACATTCAGTTTACTATCATATATGACAAAGAAAAGCGGCAAATTCTCACATTTGAGAAGCTGCAACCAGAGAATATTTGGTATCTTTGCTTGATAAATGACTGCAATGATTTCTCGATTTTCAAAATAGTTGAATAATTGTTGAAAAGTTTTTCAGCTCTAGTGTTGATGTTGACTAGCTGCCTAAATGCATCTATTTTGTAGAAGTACGCAGATGGCATGAGTTTGTGTAAGTACTTTGGGATTGACAAAAGCCACATTGTGGGAAATGAACTGCATAGAGTGTGTGACGTTTAGACTTCGAGCCATTTTCCAAGCCTCATTTTCTGTCACACCATCTGTTTCAGGGCACAGAACGCTACCCAACACCCTCAAGATGTCTCTCTGCACCTCTTTGACCTCCAGAAGGGTGTAAAGGTCGTTTACAGAGGACCGATCTGAAAAGAAGGTCCCTTTATGGACAGAAACACTTGGGACAAAGGTTTCATTTTCTACAGTGTTAGATAGGCATAGAGCCTATCTACCAGCTGAACGAGTCCTGTCTAGTTTTTTTGTGTTTTTAATAACTGTAGATTCTTATCTACAAGTTACATGAGAAACGTTGTCCAAAATCTAACACTGACATTTATATAACGCTGAATTGATGCAGAGCAACGCAATGAAACATATTGGGATTGGGAAATTAGTCTCAAGAACAGCCGACCAATTTATTTTCATACTAATTAAATATTATGTTCTCTGTGCAACATAGAAGCAAGATAGCTCCTTCAAGGCTTGTGTCCTCAAACTTAAATTAATTCACTTCCAACATTCAGATGACAGAGAAGTTGTTCAGTTATTACACAATATATTCTTCTTTTAGCCTTGAATGAATTCTATAATTGTTTGGCATTTGTGCATGAAAAACATTACTCAAAGTTTAGATTGATGCCCGCTTAGAAAATTTGACAATTTACCATTTTCTTTGTTTTTGTGATGAAAATAATTGTTAGGTTATCTACTTCATGAAACAATGAATTCTTTAATGTTTAGCAGTATTAACGATAAAAAAAAACAACTCTACAAGTCCCACGTATGATTACATATGCATCTCCAAAGAAAGGTTAGGTCTTTAAATGTCTTATTTTCTCCAACCAACAGCCATAGCACGAATATATTACATTTTTGATTATATAAAAACGGAGAAACGCAGCAAATAGTTTGGAGTGTTTGCTTGAAAATTACACTACTTCAGGTCTATGAGGGACTTGTTATTTTTCTTTTTGTCAAAAACAGGACAACCTTAAAAGCAGTAGAAAAAAATGGAAACCCTGCACATTTTCAAAGCCTACACTCAGCAGAGCCATGTTTGTCACCTCAGGGCAAAGCCAGCCTGTGTGCCGCTAAGGAGGAGAATGGACAGCAAATGGAGAATTATGTAGAGTATACAACACACAGTATTATTAGTCTGAGTCTATTAAGCATAATGGCTGCACTCCCTCACCCCATCAGCATGGACACATTTTATAGCAATGTGCACCCAAATCAACAATTGTGTTCATGCTTGGCAAACAAAATACTCAATCACAGAACTCGTGTTAATGCTGCATGTTATTCAGGAAAATAAGGCCAAAACTCCATGTAGGAGGTTTTCAAAATATGTCAATGCACCAGCACAGAGGAGTAACGTTCAAAAGACCGTCATTAGTGCTCTTCATGCATCTTTATACTTCCAACGTACCTGAGCAATGAATAACCAAACTATCTCACATTCTCCTCTCACTAGATATAAAATGCAGTTTCCAGTGAGAACTTTCTAGAGAGACACATCACTCCCCCACAGGCGAAAAAGACAAACAATGTTCATTTGCTGCATCATGTGTGGTCAACAGACACCTACAGACGACAGCAGGTGGGAACAGGACTAATGCATTGACTGCAGTCCCACCTGTCGGGTTCCCATTGTTGCCTCGTGACTGGAAATGCTGGCTCCATTTTCTTTGGTCTCAGACTCGTCATGAGGACGGCCTTCAGTACCTGTGCAGACCTGCCGCTGAGGGATCAGGTTGCAGCTTCCGCCTCTCGTCAGGGATCGAGACAAAGAGGACAAAGAAAGAGAGGAGCGCTCAAGAAGGAGGAAAAGATTTATTTTCTTTGCCTTCAGGTGTTTTCAGCCACATGTGAAATTGATGGTGACTTCCCTGAAGAAAAGTCGTGTTGTTCAAGATAAATCTTTCATATCATCAATCTGTGATTTTCACTGCAGGTTTTAAAAGGTCTTAAAGACATTATTTTGAATCATCAGCCTTTCACTATGCCCGATGGGGTTTTTACACAGAAACAAGATATTCTGCCTAAGTTAACTCGATTTTGTTGTTGTTTTTTTAATGCTTGTTTTCCCTGATTTGAAGTGGGTAGGGCTTAGTTGGAAAATGTGATTTGCACCCGTCCCAATTCAGCAATATGGCAGATAAGCTGAGTTTTTCCACTGTTAAACTGTTAATGAATGTTTTATTTATCAAAACTTTGACTTTGATTGTTCCTCATTTAGTCACGGGAATCTAATGTTATCAAGAGGAACAAGGTTTGAAACCAAGTTTTCAGATACTTTCTTTATGACATATTTTTTTCATTTAGCAGGATGGCATTGCAGGAGTAGATTTAAGAGTGAGACTTTCTGAGTGCACAGTACATGCGTTATATCATATCTGGTTTGCTTCTACTTTGTAGTTTCCTACAATTCTCAGACTACCTGCTGACAATCCTAAGAGAATAGGAGCAAACACTTTGCATCAGCTGTGAGTTATTTGTGTGTAGGTGAAGAGAATAATAGCACTGGAATAATAAGCCCAAAAGAAGCAGTGAGTCCTGCTCTGCAGCTCAGAACACACGGTGTCTTGTGACCGCAATGCATTCTGGTCCATTAAGGACACTGTCAGAGTAACTCTTCGCTTTATTGTCTAGATTGGTTTTACCTCTGTTTAAGTAATGGGAAAACTATGTGATTCTGAGAACTGCCATCAAAAATGGATATTTCCTGTTGATGTGTTAGATAGTAAAGTTTTCCATTAAATTTCATTGAAGCTTCAATGGAAATGTCTCAACATGATGTGAAGTTGTCTGCGTTTGACTCGTTATCCAAGGTAATAAGAAAAAAAACAGACCAGAGACTGACTGGTAGATTGCAAAAAACATTCCCCATATCCTCTTATACGTTAAGAGGATACGCATAATATATGTGGAATCTGAATTTCTGCATAATTATTAATTGAATAACACTCAAGCTTTGAAGCTGGATGAGAGACACAACAAAGATTTACAGAATAACTGCAAAAGATTGAAGAACCACTTGCATTTTCCCCTTTGATTAGCAAGTGAGTCTAATATGAGATTTTAAAAAGGGGACCCATTGTCAAGCATTTTTAATAAATTATGTTCAAACTTCCTTTAAATCAATGTTTCACTCTAAAGATGCTGACAGCGCAATCAAAGCAGACAGTTCAGCTTGGATTTAGCTTGAATTGTTCTGCAAAGCTTCAGCAACGCACTGGTGAGAGCTAATATCTGGGGGTAAAGTTTTTGTTGGTTCTGGAATTAATGGGAGCATGAATAAATGTTACCATAAGGCTTAAGAGCATATATATACAATAAGGAAGGAAAACACACACCTTTTTATATAGAGCAGATGTGGGAACATGTCTAATGCTTTGTATGCCTCTGCACATCATTGGCAGTATCACGGTCATTTTGTTACATTTTTCTCTGAGCGAGACAGATGGGAAAGATAAAAGCACATTACAAGAAGGGTGATTATCACTCTAAATGACTTGCCATGAGGTTTCCTAGAAATTGATCTTGTGGCACAATCATTAGTCTTTGAAATGTTCTCTATACACTCGACCACACGAGCCTCTGTAAAACCCTCTTTAAAAATGTCATAAATTGCGTCAGCAGATGAGCTGCACGAGTGCGGAGAATGCTCTTAAGACAGCAGTCTAGCTGCTGGAGTGATCAGGTGGTAAGTGCACTCAGAGATCTCGTCCATTATATCGTGAATTATGTATTTGAAGGGCGCAGGCCAGGGCAACCGAAGGGAGAAGCGGTTACGAGGTGCCTGCGGGTAGACTTGGGGCAGACCGGAGGAGAGCTCACAGTCCATACTCTAAACATCCACCACCAACTCCCATTAACGACGTTGCCATTAAAGGCAACATTAGGCCATTAACAAAGCGCAGCCAAACCGCTTCCTACTTATCCATTAACCCTTCCTATTGCTACTCAGGGCCTAACATTTTGGAAGTGACTTCATTTTCCTGTTCCAGGAAGAGCGGACATTAACCCACCCAAGTCTCTGGGTTATGAATGAACACAGTCAGTAGCTGACACTGTGGAAGCTGACCATGTCTTCTTCCACGATGACTGTGTTTCTCAGATAAGAATTTAAAAAAACTCCATCTCTGCAAAGAAATATAAAGCAGAATTAAGTATCTGTATCTTTATGTTAATATAACACATGTAACTTTAATGTCTTCATCGATAGAAGTGAACTGTCATTCAATACTCAATCGTTTCACCTCAACATCTAAACGCACCAAAGAAAGGGCGCCTGTCATATTTGCTTACGAGTTTATTCCAAATGCTGGTTTTGTGTGGAGGAGAACAAGGCTGTGGCCTTTATCGTGCGATTAGAAGCCACTCATTCATTCTTAATTATTTCCCAAGTCATTTAAATGTGATAACTTTCTCATAAGCTAAGGAGCCTTCAAATTTGATCATGCTTTAGGATCATACAAGCGTTACTGAATTTGTCCTGCTCGTCCATGCCCAATGATGAGCTTGCACACGCAACAAGTCTGCCTGTAATCACAGAGGCTTAGAACTTAAGTTAGTTAATCTAATAGTTACTGAAACACTTCCAAGAGTCTCTTTATGGGGCTAAAGTTGAGCTCTTAAAGGTTTTTGATCTTTAGCCGATCTTGGCAAATATTTAACAATGTTTCAGCAGCACTGATATATCACACACTTTGCAAGTTTTTACAAGAGAATAACACATGTTTGTGGGATTTGAGTGAATCCAACTAGACTCACGACATTTCAGTTGCATGCAACAGATTTTTAGCCTCCATAACAGGTCACATGGTTTATGGCTTCCTGGTGTTTTTACTGACTGCACGATTATGAGGCGCACATAAATGCACACAGAGGGTAGAACTTGCTGTTTGAAAACCTCTGTTTTCAGCCTATGTAATTAAAAGCACAGCCCGATTTTCCTCCAGCAATCACTGGGAAGTGTAATCAAACCAATTGAGGCTTAAAAATGCAGACGCACTGATAATGAAATAAATGTTTACAGCCTAATAAAATAAAAGCAAGGGTTAAAGAGGTGCAGCAGATGGTGTGATGCTGCAGATGGAGCCTCTAACAGTGAGTAACGCTCCCTACTAATGAATATAGTGCCCTTTGAATTACTGAGGCATTTGAACTGATATCCGTAAATCTAAGTTCAAGAAGTGAATCCTCAAGTTGTTAGAACATTTTCGTTTTCTCTCCCCCCCAGTGCAGCTAGATGTGTTAATAGGCAGCTTTAAAATATTCCTGACACATTCAAAACAACCTTCTTGACATCAAAGTGCTCGTCGTTTCACCAGTTCTCTTCAAGAGCTATCACATCAGCCGGGAGGTATCAGTTTTTTTTGCATACAGGCCATAACCCTGCCAGTGTCGCTTGCCTGAACCAAATAGAGCAGGACTCACTTCCAGGGTAAGTGTCTGCCCTCTGGATTATAGATTGAACATCGTTTGTAATCAATTTTTATTATTAGGCTAAAGGGGCTTCGGCACTAACGTCATAAAGGAAGAGAAAGAGAGACAGACTGGCACAGGAACCATTAGTTGATTACTTGATTAATAAAGAAAGAAAGTCATAAACGTTGATATGTTCGTGTCATTTATCAAGAAAAGATGTCAAACATAATGCTTTATAATAATGTTTTAACTTATAAAGTGTGAGGATTTGCTGCTGTTCTCTCTTTTATATAACTGTAACTTGAATTTCTTTTGGCTGTTTGTCAGACAAAATAAGCAACTTAAAGATGTCCCCTTGAGACATTTTACAGACTAAAAGATGAATTAGTTAATTGAAAAAAAAAGGATAATTAACAGCTTATTCTTTAAATTAATCACTTTTAGCGATTTAGTAAGCGTTGGGTCTATGAAATGTCGGAGAATGGTGAGAAAATGGCCATCACAATTTCAGAGCCATAGGGCATGTGTTCAAATGTCTTGTTTTTTTTCTAACTAGCAGACATTAAAGAGAGGAAAACCGCAAATCTTCATTTGAGAAGCTTGGACTAAAGACTGGTTGGCATTTCTGCTTGAAAAATGACTAATCACTTCAGCTCTTAAACACTTAATTAAGTCATTAATTTTAAGTAGAAATGTCAAACCCTCTTGCAACTTTTCTCTGTTTTATATCGTGGCAAACTAAATATCTTGAGGGGTTTTGGACAGTGGGAGAGATTTGCATGCGTCACTTTGGGCTCTGGGAACATGTGATGGGCATTTCCTCTAGATTTCCTGACAGACATGACAGCTGAATCGGTAATCATTCTAATTAAAAGTTGCAGCCCTAGCACAAGACCAATGCCAAACCCTCATGCTCAACATATTATATGCACCATCAGACTAAAAGCATCCTCCTACTGGTAGCAAATTCAGTGGATTAGATTTTTATTTTGAAATATTACCCCAGCTTGCAGCTACACATTCCACTATTTACCCAACTGCAATATGTTTTTGTTCAAGTACCTGCATGTCTATATAAACCACAAGTGCTGTCTTTCCTGTAAATGTGGCCCCGCCCTGTCCCTGTCCCTGCCCCCGTGCCTCCCTCCATAGGAAATCCTTTGAACATCTGAGAACACATTGGGCCTGAGGGAGCACTTATGTTTACCATTATCCTTTCTGTATGCCCATATTTCAGGTGCAGGTGGTGCCTGAGGATACCAATCAAACCTGATTCCACAAACCCCCCCCCCAAAAAAAACACGGACACACACACAGTCCTGAACAGAGCGGCGGAGAAGGCGGGGGACGAATCCGCTCAGAGCCCATCACTTTTCTACGTGGGTGAACAAGAATGTATCCACTTATCGATCTTTAAGTGCTTCATTAGACGCTGCATGAGCCATGGACTAATATTTTCCCAAACACAAAATGGATGATTAATGGAAATATGTGCGCTAGTTGTACTAATGTCTCATTGGAATGCACAGCACCTACTTGGCCGTATCAATAATGCATGCCTTGTTATGCTGTAAACAACAGAAAATATTAACAGGTAGATATTTTCATTTGTTCTGCACATGGCCTGTACAGCTTTCATCTCCGGTAATTGCCGCGGCGAGGCTGATACTTTCACATTAGTTGAGCAAAGAGTCATGTATGCTGTTGTGCACTCATAATGACAGGCCTGACCTTCTAACCCTTCACTGTGAAACAAAGCAGGCAATGCTCCCCATTCAAATAAGCCAAACAGCCTGGTTGGTATTAAGAGGGCATGACGGTTTCAAATTGTGTCCTGCTTTAGCTTCTGGCTCTGAGGGGGTCCTAAAGCCTCTGCTGGCTAAACAGAGCAGAGAGCGGTGGGAGGAATACATGGAATGCAGATAATACATACAAAGGATTATGTACCTGCTTGCACATCAAATCTGTGTGGTTTCATGTTTAATACCCGTGGACCAACGTCTGCTTTGATGGAGTACTGTGAAAGGTTGGAGATTAACATGCGCTGTCACACCACAGAGTCTTCTTACGACTTCAGGACTTTCAGATTCACGTGGCGGGATAACCGCAAACATGATTTGTCTGAAAGGCATTACTCGTGTTAACTCCAATGGCGCCAAGCTGGGTTTTTTTTTTCTTTTCTTTGTGTGGATTTGTGTATTCTATAAAGTTTCTGTTTAGGCGAAATAAATTCACCTATGTCCAAAAGACAATTCATATTTTGGTGAATTAAGGTCACTAAAAGTGTTTTCCTCCTTTTTTCTAAAACGCATAACAAATAGAAATGTCACAACAAACCCGATCTCGCTCTTTTGTTTGTGTAAGATGAGATAACCACTCTCAGTTTTTGTATTTCAGCATATGTCCTCGTCGTCTTGGGAATACGGGTCCTTTAAGGCAAAATAATGTAATTAGTAGTGGCTATTGAATTTTCTTCTTCCATTATGACATGAGGAAAAGCCATACATCAAGGTAAGTGCTTTTAACCATCCAGCCTGGCGTTGCACGTCTTTAACCCCCCCTCCAGCTTCTTGTCCTGTGTGGTACATCCAGAACAAGAGCAGAAGAAGCCCTGCAGATCTAACTCCGAGTGAGTAGAAGAAAAACACCCCAATTCACACAAAACCTGTCAATAAGCAACTATATCCAAGAAATACTTCTACAAAATACTGTATCTACAATGTGGCCTTAAGAGCTCCAGGGGAAAAAAATCCATGGGGATGCTCTGCACAGACTATCCCCCTTCAAGCTAAATGAGTCAACACGCTGTTCTGAAAGTCCTCTGGAGCAAGGAGCTGCTTCTACTGCAGGGTCAGACAGAAATACAAGAGCTTGGGGATACGGCTCCCCAGAAAGTCCAGAAAGAGCTATAGATTATTACAGAATAGAAACATTAGGACCTTTGCTGGGATTTAAAAATTCTTTACTGGCATGGCAATGTGTTTACCGCTTTGTTGCAAACTGAAATATCTCAACAACTGTAGCATTGTAACAATGGACTGCCATGAAATGTTGTACAGACATTCACATTATGCAGATGATGAAGCGTAATGACTTTGGCGATCCCCTGACGTTTCCTCTAGTGCCAACGTGAGGTCAAACTTTTTTGGTTTTATTGGTATCTCTCCACAACTATTGGATGGACTGCCATGAAATTTGATACAGACTAGAGCTGTAGAGTCGATTGACCCCTTCACTTTTCATATAGTGCATCAGCAGGTCAAAATCTCAATTTGTCCAATACTTTAATGACCAAAATACCTGCAGAATAATAGCATTCCCATAATTCTCATCTACACTTTAGTTTTGAGTGAAGTATGAATTAACAAATGTTAGTATGCTATCACGTTAAGATGGTTAAACTAAGGTTATCGTGATAAACATTATACCTTCTAAACATTAGCATGTTAACACTGTTGTCACTTTGAGCATGCTAGCATATTGATGTTAGCATTTAGCTCGAAGCATTGCTGTATCTCTAGTTTTGTTTTATAGCTCATTAGAACTTCTCACCAAAATGGAAAAAAAGATGTCACTACTAATAGAACAAGAGGAAAGAAAATTACCTCTCAAAACTAACTTCTTACCTTATATTAAGAACATGAATATTTGCAGATGTAATAACCTGAGAAATGAAAATGCAGTCAACACAAGACATTACTGAGGACAATAAGAAATATACTCATTCAAGCATGATATCAGAGGAAATTCCACCTTGAGCAGAAAGGTAACAATTATTAAAAACCCACGGGGAGGTATTATTGTGTGAACAAATGACAAAGTGTGCCTGTGATGTTCTCTTGGTTTGGTGTATCTGTTTGTGTAGGCTCTGTTTATACATGAGCGTGCTGTGGCAAGCCCTCCACAATAAGACAGGTAATCCTGAGATTTCCTCAGAGAAGAGCAGAAAATCCAGGCCGCTTTACCCTGAAATGTCTTACACTCACATAAAAAAATAAAATAATAATACATTTTCAGTGTCAAATTCTTTGCTGTGTAATCCTGCGTGCTGAAATTAAATTACTATCATTATATGAGGAAATGATGTGTCATCTCTTCTGTATCTTATACTTGGCGGGGGAATGAATGGTAGCAAAATGGGTTATGGCATTTTCATTACTCAAAATTAAACACCGCAAAGTTCATTTAGCAATGTCTTCACTCTATAGACAAGCCAGGCAGGGTAATAAAGCAACTTTTATATGACAAGGCGCTCGGGTGGACAGACTGGTTGTGAGTTTACTATTAAACCTTCCTGCTTTTTTTCCCTTTTTTACACCTTGCAGTCGAGCCAGAGTAAAATCAGAGTCATTCTTGTTGACTTTTTTACGCTAAAAGGATAAGTCATTACAAAAGTCAGTATCTGAATTGCACCAGTGGGATGTGTAATGCTTAAGAGATTCTCGTCAGGAACACGAGGCTACTTGACCTCTTAAGATGTCCCATTAAGAAAAATTAAGTATTGCATCCAACTACCAGACAAGCATCTCTTCACCTTCCTCGTAAGGTCTGGCAGTAGAACAGCTGAATACTTAACAGCCACGGAGAGCGTCTTATCTTAAAACATCTGAGACATCCACAAGTCATTTATCAGTTAAAGCATCGCTTGTGGGCTAATTGCCATGCAAAAAGCCACCACTTGACTTCTTTGAACAAAAACTGAGGCTGAATCTAAGGACACAGTGCTTGCATTGATGATGCATTTTGCTTACAACAAGATAGTTTTGATTATCGTGAGGATTACATTTCTTCTCAATTAATCATGTTTTTTTCCAAGAAACTGCACATTAGGAAGTACACGCCCCGGGGCCCGGATTGAAGTCTAAATTGTTCTAAGGACTGGAATGAGAAAATGTCTTTCTTTGTAAGGGGAAAGGGGGATTATTGTTATAATAAAACATGTAAACATGTTCTCTGAAAAATAAGATTATCAACATCCAAATCATAATCCATCAAACCACATCCCATATCATCTCTAGTACCTATTATACGCTAATATTTTCTTTCATGCAATTGATTAGCTAACCGGTTCAACTATTTACATTTAATATTTCAACTGTTTTTGCTATACTTTTAGCTAATTGTTTCAAATATTTATACATAACATTTAGGTTATTATTTCAACTGTTTAGTTTAAGGATAAACAGTTGACAAAATTAGCTAAAATAATAGATAACTATTTCATCTGGTTGTTTGCTACTTGTAGCTAATTAGATAGTTAGTTAAATTTAGGTTCATATTTTAAATGTTTATCCTCTCTTAACTAACTATATAAAACATGTATCTAATACTTTTACTATTTCAAAAGGTTGGCGGGAGGTTTGGACCGAGCAGTCGGCTGTAGCTTGTTGGTTATTGTGAAAATACATTTAATAAAGATCAACATCACACCAAATCTTGCTACTATTTCACTCCTCCTACACACAAATATCATGTTTTTAAATTGCAATTTTTTTTCCTCAAATTAATTGAGCTGCTTCAGAAGTATCCCCCGGTTGGGAATTTAATAGCAGCTTGAAATTCAACAAATGACTAGTTTTACAAAAAGATAACTACCATTGTAAGAAAAACACAATAATTTGAAATTTCAAGAGAGGCATCCAGCATTTGGGAGCAGACGTGGGCTCGAACCCCCTATGATGAGCATGTTTTAGACCTCTATAAAGATTCAAGGGTAACCCCAAGTGTATTGCTACATTGATGACCCAGAGAATACGGGCCAGCCATCTTGTTTTGTACTTAGGCCCTAACAGAATGACAAGCTTTTTATTCCAATCGTCCAAAGATATACTTCTGCCATCCCCTGTGAAAGAGTCTCCCTGAATGAGAACTCCTGTCTCCTGCAAGTTCAACCGAAACAGCATGTAATCAAAGATAGCTTCGGGCATCGCAGACTGCTGCTGCAGTCTATGAGGGAAGGATGGTGGACATCAGCACAACACAAAGAAACAGCTTTTAAAATCCCAAGAATGTGGATACCGAGGTCAAATACAGACACAAGGCTGCTCTGTTGAGTCCCAAAGGCAGTGCGTAACAGGGAGCAGCGCAGTGTTTCATGAATGAAAAATTAATAAATGGCGTCTGAACGAATACAGCGACTTCTCAGTATTGCAAACAAGCTTTCGGCCCAACAGAGCATTATTCAAAAATGAATAGAGGACAAATCTCTATGTCATTTTATTAGTTGGCCCTGGGGCCAGGAATGGATGCCTCACCTTTTGCACAAAAGCTGCGTCAACCCCACTGAATTCCCTGAACCTCAGACAAAGTCAAAATAAAATCTGATACAATAGCAACCTCCTCTCTTGCCACTTGACTCTCATAAGTAGGCAGAAATAATTACTTTATGGGAGTGCAGGCATAAATATCCGAGGCTCAGCACTAACTGCCTTCATGGGTCACTAGAAACCCCTGCTGCTGTCAGGGGTGGGAACAGTGCTTTTGTCTTTCCTTAATCTATAAGATACATTTTAATGAGAAAAAGAAGTTCATTAAATGTAATGTATAAAAACAAAAGCCACATAAGCACCCACCCTCTGGCTCTCCATACAGATATGCCCATTTATGGTATTCCTTAAATATTCTCTGAGGTCGAACGATTACCATCACAGTTAATGGAGGACTCTCAAAGAATTCATTAAAACAGAGCAATGACTCTAATGGAGAATTTGAACAAAGATCCAGGCCCTGTTAAAGATGGGTGTGGCCACAGGCTTTTCATATGGAGGAGAGATACTCCCTCCCCCCCCAGTCAGGTTGCACATGTGAAGTGCAGGGACAGGCAGCAGCTACTCTGTGCCCTCTCCGAGGGGTGTGTGCTGTTCCATATTAATGACAAAGAGAGAAGCGGGAGCAAGAAGTCGCTATCATACACTCATTTGTTTATAAAGAGCCAGCCACACAATACAGTCGGCGGGAGTCCACAGGATTCCAGTGAAAGCTGGGGGGCTGCGTCAATAACAAAAGACAGAAACTACCTCACTTTTTGTCCTTGAGACAAGGGCTGCCCAATTTTAGAGTGCTGTTGCTCTTTCACAAAAACCAAGGATACCTTCATGCATTTCAATGGGGGTATTCCTGCATAAAGAACGAAGCACTACTGCATAGCACAGTCATCCCTCTCCTGTTGTTAAGCCTTTCTTTATAGCTGAAACAATAGAACTCTGGTCCCTCCCCTTGGATAACAAATAAACCATTATTTTGCACAGCAGAGCGAGGAACCGGTGTGCAGAATGAGGAAGTGAGGAAATAGCAAAGAGAAAAACTGAGATGTTTTGGTAAAACTTTACAGTGCTTTCTCTCACTTGAAAATGATCTCACCTTAGTATAACTATGTGAACTGTGAAACAGCATGTATAAAAAGTGCTAAATTCAACCGGCCTTTTTAAACCAGGTCGGCAAATTACACCTGAAAATAATTATAAAAATTGAATATATCTCACACTCTGGCTCTAAAAGTAGGCCAAACCAATCACCAAAGTGTAATTAAGATTCACTTGCTGCTGTTTTACTGATAATCCTGTGTGTAAAACTGTCACCGGCGAACAAAAGACCTTTTTCCCATTGATTCGTTGCTTCAGAGTGATTGCTTTTGACACACAAGTAATTTAATTTTGTCAAAGCAAAGCCGCTCATACATCTCTCTGCTCGGTGAGTCCCGCACAGAGTGAATTGCTCTCTCTAAAAGTCATAAACAAGTGAATAACAAGGCTAAAACTTGAAAGTTGTAATCATTTGGCTCAACATGATGGGACCAATGTGTTTTCTTTCAACAACTGCACACAACAGGAATCATAAAGAGACACTCGGACACTTTGCGGCACCTAAACAAACCAACACTCCCCCACCTGTTCAGTGTCCTGTTGGGAATGGAGTGTGTGTGTGTGTGTGTGTGTGTGTGTGTGTGTGTGTGTGTGTGTCTGTCTGTCTGTCTGTCTGTCTGAGGGGTGCCTCATGGCAGACAAAGACCAAAAGAAATCAGAATGCATGTCTATATATTCAACTGTGTTCAACATCAGAATCAGAAATATAGTTTTGTCCAACTCTACTCTTGTTGGCACAATGTGGGACCATTGTCTATTTAAAACAAGGTCTACTGTATGTGAGCAGCCACCACACCATATGGTCCAGATGCATATATTATAAGCATCATTTCTCTGGGGACCAGCTGATTGCACGTGTTGTCGTAAATTGTAGTAGCCAAAGATTGTTCTCCTCTCACAGAATTAGATAATGACGATCGAGTCTTATATGAGATTTCCACATTTTAGAGTTAAACTAAAACCTGCTCTTTGCTCTTTCGTTTGTGCCGCATCAAAGGTTATGCAACAGCCACGTTTTAAATTTGATCATAACTTCAGGTTATTTTTAGTTTCACGTCACGCAAAGCTTCATCTTTATTTTTAAGTTATTTGTAATTTAAAGCTAAATGTACCATGTCAGTAGTTAATTAAGCTTGAGCCCCACATTCGGGCTATAAAGCGCTGCTGCCATGGGGCACTAGTAGGAATCCTGCACCCCCTGATGGGAAGTGACACTGGGCTCTGCACCCTAATGCTGCTTTAATTTACAGTACAACCTCGCTGTCTAAGGAGCTCATGAAAGGATCCCCTTTTCCCTCCGCCAACTGCACCTCAGCTCACATTTCCACTCATTTCTTATTCTGATCAAGGCCATAATTCTTCTTTCTTATATTCCACTCACTTTGTGATTCTTGGGTGAATACTGGCATATGTCTCACATCCTACTCAATACTAAGGCCTTTTTTTCCTTTCAAAAACACAAGTACATTAACTGTGTGATACTACAAAAGACTCCACTTCACACCTTTGCTCGACACAAAGGATTGAGAGTCCTACAGAGCTTTTTGAGAGACATTACGAGCGACCACATTTGGTTTAAGCATCCAGCAGTATGATGAGTTGTGTCACATTTGGGGCCATTTTAATAAAAATGTTTAATAATATTCTAATAAGTGAGAAGAACTGGATTAATAGGAGGATTGTTCCCTTGGTTAGTTTAAGATCTTTTGCAGCCATCATCAATTCTGCAGCTTCTCATATTTTCTCATGTGCTTATTACTCAGTTATTCTGACGGTTAATCTTGATTTCACAATTTGATTGCAAAATACGAGCAACAAAAAACTAAACCGTTTTCAGAGGAGAAGTGAGAGCACAAAAGTACAGATGCAGCATTTATATCCAAAGCTATGATTTGGTTGAGTTGCAATACATTTCATGAATGCGTCTGAATTTTGCATGAAGGGATACAATACTTTGGAAGTCACAAAGAAATCTCTTCACAAAGAAGAAACAACCACAAGCAGTATTCAAACATCAAGAGGAAACCGACTATAAACAAGACGAGATGTGCACAGCACGAGCACACAAATACACAGTTGCACACAAGCTCACGTGTAACACAAGTGTACAATTAAAGCCGCTCTTTCCTTTTCCTGTGCATTAACGTCACAGCATTCATGAGACAGGTCTGGACATAACCTAGTTAAAGATGAAAGAAAGGAGACCAAATTTATCTCAGGTGAAATTGGGTGACCCCCGCAAGAGATTAGTCCATTAGCAAAAGGGAGAGCCCCACTCGCTTGACAAGTAATACCAGCTGTGACACCGAGCGCCGCCTGTCTGTTCAGGAGGGGGTGAGGGTGGTGGCGGTGGCGGTGGTGGTGGTGGGGGAAGGGTGGAGACTAGGGAGTGAACAAAAAAAACAGATGCATCTTTCTTACTATTTGTTCAAGGAGTAATTTAGAGCTCTGCTTTTCCTGTTCTATCTGGTTGTGGCTCTGGCTCAGGCCTTTAACGCCAAAGCCTCTGGAGCTGTTTTCATCAGTTCAAATATAATAAACACAGGCCTGTTTTTTATTACAAGTATCGATGCAGTTTTATTGCAAATCCTAAACTCAATAAACCCTTTCAGTCAAATTCTTTTGAGAAAATTGAAGAAAAAAATATTTCTGTTTTTGTAACAATTCAAGACAAAACCTTTGCCCTTTGCAAGCACATGCAGGAGACTGACCATCTGTTGTGTAAGCAAACACACACACACATGTTTCGGCCATCGCTTCAGGCAGCATGCCTGCTCAAGCACAGCAGTGTGGACGGCCATAAAATCTAAACTCAATACCAACTCAGTGCACTCTCCTCCTGTCTCAAGCACACGCCACTGCAGCGGCACAGCGGTGTAAAAACGCCTCAAAAGGGCCATTCGTTTCCTCTCAAATAAACCACCTGAGCCTGAATGATAGGTGCTGCATGGTGTTAATTTACAACAACAGGCGCCACCGTAGTGTGACGAGGCAGAAGGGAGTACAGTGAGATTAACCTCTCCGCCCCTTTCCTTTCCAAGGGAGTACTCTGAGCTCCTGTGCAGCTTTGCTTAATGGCCTGGATGTGAGCACATGGTGCTGCTACCTGTTGGCCTGATAGAGCAGACAACAAGGAAGCCTGGAGAAAAGGCATAAACACCCAATGCTCATTAAAATCCAAACACAGAATAAGGACTAAGAGGTGTTTAAAAAAAGGCATACTTTGTTCTTGTTTCATAGGCTATTCTTTCATCTATTTTTCAAAGCATATTTTCAAATAACAACTTAATGCCAAGTTGCTGCCATTCACATCACATTATATCCAAATAACCTAATTTCCCTGCTAAGACTTGGAAGCATTCCCTTGTACAACCCATTACATCTGCCCAAATTCAAAATGAGTCCCATCCTACATGTAATTACTAGTAGGAGCCTGTCAGGAGTGCTTTCCCCCCAGCCAACAGGCAGCCCATAATTACAATAAATCAGACAGGATGTGAACATCATTCCGCTCAACAGCCTGCATTAACAGGAGGGAAAACACATTAAAAAAAAAAGGGGCATCATGATGACATCATGGCATGAGCACATGTGGACACTGGGTGATGATGACAACCTCACTGCCTGCCTCTCCCATCATGTGGGGGGGGGGGTACAAAAAAGGGTGGCACAATAGAATATTTCATGTCACATAAGCAGTTTATACACACAAAAAAAGTCACTTTTATAGATATGACCAAGAATGTACAATAATAAACCCTTTACTGAGGTGAGTGAAGTTAAAAGAAGCTGCTAGGTCTAATTTATCTTGACTTTTTTTTCATGCGTTATACATAAATATATTTAGATTTGGTTTCATAATTTAACACAATTGCGATGGGTAGAAGTGACCACCGCCTTCATTGTATGTCGATTATAAACTATCAAAAACAACAATTAGAGAATAATTATTCACGACTTGTCATTTTTAAAAAGAGAGCACTATTTCTAGCATTCATATGCAAACCAAATCCACATAAAAGACTAAATACTTCGATGACCTAAGAGTAACAGAAACTATATTACAGCTAACTTCCAACTAAAAACCACGCGCGTCACTGCGCCACTTCTCCCGGAAATGTGGTCGATAACCCGGGTGGAAGTTTTGTAGGCACCTGCGTGTGACTGCTGGGACTTTCCTTCTCATATACCTGAGGCTCAGTGCACGGGCGCACCCCGCGTGAACACCACCACAGCCCGGTGAATGGGACAAAAGCTTACCTTGGCGGAGGAGCGCAGTGATGAGGAAGGCACACGCGCAGCTGGCGGACAACAAGTGCATCCTTGCGGCTCTCTCAGATCCTCAGTCGGCTGCTTGTTTCAGAGGTTTGTTAAAACCACTTGGTTGTGTTGTTTCTCTGAAGGTGGATTCAATTAAAATGGTCCTCGCGAGCTCCTGTTGCTGGTGCAGTAAAGGCAGTAGTTCAGTTCAGTTTCGGCTCTTCTCCCAACGTGGCATGTGCTCGCCAACTCGCGCTCACATCAGTTATGGTGGAACAGGTAATTGCGAGGGGCGCACAGACGAGCGCGAGGGCGGGGGATACTGTCTGCAGCTCCGCCCTACCCCCCCCCCCCCCCCCCCCCCCCCC
>CALSCE010009465.1:10029024-10094136 GCA_943593645.1 Bovichtus variegatus | reverse complement strand
CCCACACACGCACACACACCCTCCATCACCCCCCTTTTCCTCCCTCACACAAGTGCACCCCACCCCATTTC
The DNA here is from genome assembly GCA_943593645.1 of Bovichtus variegatus. Classification (NCBI taxonomy): domain Eukaryota; kingdom Metazoa; phylum Chordata; class Actinopteri; order Perciformes; family Bovichtidae; genus Bovichtus; species Bovichtus variegatus. The sequence goes on along the minus strand of CALSCE010009465.1, from coordinate 10,094,065 downwards.
TTAAGAACCCCCCTAACCCCCCCTCCTCGTGTGCCCCCACCCCTCTTCTCGTCCCTCTCACCCCCTTTACTCTCATCTTAGACTCCTCTTTTTCTCCCCTCACCCTTTTCTCTGCATGCATGCACAAGTAGACACACACACACACACACACACACACGCACACACTCACACACAATCTCTCCCACATTTACAGGGGGAAACCTTCATTCAACACCTCAGACATGTTTCATGCACCCAGAGGTGGAATAAATACCTTAATCCTTAACCTGCATTTAAAATGTAACTGATACAAAAGTAAGTACTACTGTAGTAGCATTAGCACAAAGATGTACTCCTGTAGTAATCTGACAATGATTTCCTCAATGAGTCAATGAATCGGTTGGTTTACTAAGAAGCAAAACCTCATATTTGACAAGTTGGATCCACCCCGTTTATCGTTTCTGCTGTAAAACAATTAATCAATTATCAAAATACAAAGTTGCATGTACATTTTCTGTCCATCCACTAATTGATTAATTGGCAAATCGTATCAGTCAAGTATCGAATCAATGGTCTACATCTGAGAGTGTTTAAATACTGTAAACGCGTGAACAACGATACTTCCCTAAACAGGCAATTTTGGGGGATTTTCATTGTTCCGGATGAGCTAAACGATTGCATTTCCCCTCAATTCAATGTCAGTTCAATGTTGGAAAGGGATATGTGTCATCGAGATAGACAAGGCTGTTTTGGGGAGTTCCTGAAAAGTTGACATTTAGATTTTTTATTTATTTATGTGTTATTTTTACCTGACGAGAGTGACATTTGATGAGCTTATCACAGTGTGATATCTGAATCTGAATCTGGCAAAGTAACTTGTAACTAAAGCCGTCACTTAATGCAGTGAAGTACAACGTGCAACTCCACTGAAATGTCGTAAAAGTAGATGTCTGCTAAGATGCGTACTTAACTGCTGTACTTGAGTAAATGCACATGCTACTTTCTACCTCTGCTGTCTCCAACGTGCACTCACACACACAGTACATACACACACATACTGATGTATACTTTCAATCAGCCCCTGCCTCAGACTTGTTTCATGTAGGAAATGACACAGAGCTTTGTGCCTCACAGGCAGAGGACAGAAGGTTTGTGGTAAAGCAGGCTATAGGATGTAGGTTCCAGGGTTAATTATAATGAGGACATTTCCATATAAATAATTCAAGCTGTAATTAATTATTAAAATCATTGCTCATATCTCCTTACTTTTCAATTAGTTCACTGAGCACACTTAAGAGCAGCACCACAATAATTAATATCCATACAATGACTATGTTAATAATTGGAATTACTGTGAGCGACTGACTCTAGACTTGCACTCATTGATAGACCTGTGTAATGTCTATATTTACTTGCACGGCGTGTCGTGGTTTCAAGTCAGGTTTCTAGTGTGACGACAAATAGATCGCGACTGTAGATGAGGGCTGTTTTTCTGCTCAACCATCACGCTCTAAATTTACGGGCATAAAAGTGACAGTCTCAGCGAGTCCATTTCACAAGTTGGTAAAAATAACATCAGAGGATGTAACATGCCATTAAAACCACACTCACTGCAAACAAAATGACTTACCCCTGTGCTGTAACTGCATAATCATGCTTGTCTGATCACAAAATGTGTGCGTCTGCGTGTGCGCACAGTGTGTGTTGGGGCTGGGGGAGGCAATCTATCTGGTTGAAGAAGTAAGTATTCCTCACCCTGGGTGTGAGATTCATGTAGGTCTGTGATGGTTTGTGCAAATGGAGTGAGGGCACAGGCTGTGAAAACCTAATGCAATTTGATTAGAAGTTAACCGCAAAGCAATATTTTTCTTGCCTCAGTGCGTCGATGTGAAAAAAAAAAAGAAAGAACTATTTGCTTTTTTTTCAGTATGGCTGAAAGAGAATGAGACTGACTGATGGCCGAGCCTGGAGCGTGATGTTCAATTACCCAACTATAACATCTTGCTCATAATTGGGATTTCAGGTGAGGCTGGTCAAGGACGAAATATCGAAAAACACCAAACAACAAAAACAGAACCCCAAATCCAAGTCACCAAAAAAAATGATAAACCTGTGACCAGGCTGTGCTAGAACTTCTTTTCAGAGGAATAAATGCAGCTGAAGCTCAGATTCAATTTGTATTCACCGGAGAGCATTTTCTGTCAGTCCCCATGACTGGAGCAAGAGATTACACAGAGACTAATGAATTACAATACATCATGTCATATTGGAGGAACTGCACCAGCTCCAGCTGTCTATTATTTGATGAAAGAATGAGCGCTCCTATTTTGACATCTTGTGAGACATCGTGTGACACTGCTCCAGCTACGAGCATGGAAACAAACAACCTCGCATTGCTATGGATTCGGGCAATGAATATACACATTTATGACATTTGGGGATGCTGCTGGTGACAGGAAATCTGGCATGTTGCAGGTCTATACTAATTATCATAGGTGTGTTTCAAGTATAAAACACATCTACAACAACATCTACAGCAGTATCCAGAACTGGCGGTGCAGCACGGGTTCCAGATTGAACAGGATACTGCTCATTTACAAGCCCTGCGGTGGCCAGATCTCTTTTCCAATCCTTCATTTTCACCCAATTCAAGCAGGAAATATGGCTCAAGTTAATTTGGCTCCTTTCCAGGTTTTGTGAAAATCAAATCCGTCCCTTATCCCGTGGAGGTGTTGGCCCTTTCACAACAGCTCCTGGGAGGCAGACGAGTGATTAGTCTCCTAAAGATCGGGCATCAGTAAACTGTGTCAAGCAGCGAACACAGTCACCCCGACATTTTCAGCGCGGCCAAGGGAGGAGAAGATTCACTTAATGGCTAGTCCTGTGCCGACCAGCAGCCCAACTTCGGATCGATAATTGCTTCATTAGGTAATCTGATTGAGTGTGTGAGCAGCCTGTAGTCGATGCAGAGTTACCTCTCTTTCTGTGAGGAGTCTGCGTTTTATTGATTTCATTGTTCTCTGTAGAGCCTAACTTTTCCCCCCCAACTAATCCACACATTTACACGAAGAAAAGGAGAATGGATCTCTTTGTTTGAGCTCCTCCTGCCATCTATACCTCACTTGTATTAAAGCCAATCAATAGAAGCCGCTTCTTGATAGCGACACATAAAACAAAGAAGACCAAATGCCATGTTTTATGTTTGCTGGGTTGTTATGTTTCTTGTGGTTTAAAAGGGCAACTGTGTCAACAATAGTTAGCATGCACACAATGCTCTGCATATGTCTAAACCGTAAACTGTTGCTTCATTTGAGTGAGAGCTAGTGATAGATGATGTGTGTAGATTACTTCAATAACTGGTGTCAGACCACATAGTTTCCTGTTCCTATTTTAAGACCACTTGAGAGTAAATGAAATGAGCTGAAATTGATATGACAAACGTAAGTTAACAGTTGCCTATTTTACAAAGCCAGAAAGTCACATTAGCATTCATTTGAAGACACCTGATGAATGTAAGTCCACAATTCAATTTCATTTTAGCTCTGTTTTGGTCTCCACCATACTTGGCTTTTTAGCTGCTAAATGCTCCACTGTGTTCACCAGCAAGTCACTTACTTTGTCTGTTCTAGAGTTTAAGAGCATTACAAATGAACTAAAACAGCACTAAAACATTGAAGGCAGTAAAATCAAAACAATGAGCTGAAAGACACTGAAATGCACTGTAGAGCTGAGGGGAGTCAGGAAATAATTATATGTGGGGTTATCACTACGAGGGACCCTTTCACATTACATTTAGTCATTTGATCCATTGTTAATACAAAAATATTGATTGTAGGAGCTTTCATTTTTGACAAACCAAGTTTCTGATTCTGAAGTTTAACGCATTTGCAGTTTCATCACAATGGCAGAGACTGATGCTTAACTGCTGATGGCGAGATTGGGTTTTATAATCTATTCTTTCTGTCTTTCATGGTTCTTAAAACTTTCTACTGTCAAATAGTATAACAGTATTGGAGGAAGAGATGGTAGCAACAGAGTGCTATGATATTGCATAAAAATACAGTAATTATATAAAAAAGGAGGATTTACCTCACTGATCTCCTCCAGGATTACAGGAAAAGTGGTTTTGAGCGCATTGAGTCATGAAAATCAGCTTGTAAAGATACTTTGAATAACAAACAAACTACATTATTGACTACACTATATTATCGCATTAGTACTTTGATGTGTTAGCCATTAATCTGATGTCACACTGGTACTTTTTCTCAGTTTTGACCATGTTATTGTACTTTTTAAAATGTATTGTAATACTGTATGTCTTTTCATGTGTAGTCAGTTAATCCTGTATTGTGGAACCGTGTTGCAGCATGTGAGCGCAAATTTACCGAGACAAATTCCTTGGGAAACCATTGTGCTTGGTGAAAGAAAGCGATTCCTTCAAGCCCTATGACCTGATGGAAAGATGCTACAGGGAAACTACCGCGGGTATAAGGAGAAGAGGGCATTTTATTGATTTTTTTTAAACTCTGAGACGTTTCTTCTGCTTTACATGAATATATTTAATGATCATTCGACATCTGATATATGTCTTCTCTAAGAGGACGTTACACACATTTATACAGTGGAGTAAACAAGGCAGGAATGTGAGACTACCCTGACATTTAGAACGAGGCACACGGACTTCAAAGACTGCAAAGTCTGGCCCAACAGTGATGATATGATGAACATCTGTGTCATGTGGTTGAGCTGGTTCCTGTGTCTCAACACTGTCCTAATAAGAAGACCACATTTAACTGAAAACATTAAATCAAATAACAAGGATTATTTCAGGAATTGATATGAAGGGTAAGGAAACTAACCCTTCTGATTGTGGATAAAACCTGTGAGGCAGAATCAATTACACCGAGCGCTGTGGGGAAAAAAATAGAGTTCAGATGTATTACAGGTGAAATGTTCACAGCCTGTCTCTACCTGCGTCCTGTGTTGGAGGCAGCTGTTGTTGTGTGATATATTCGACAAAGTCTGGCAGGCTGGTTGTGTCTGTTTTCCCAAATTGCCTGGTTGTAAATGCATAAATGTAATTCATTGGCAGCATGAAAGGCAGAGAAATTATTCATAAAGATGTAGAGCGGTCTGGTACAACTCAGGCATCTGTCAGCTGTCAGTATTGTTTATTTCTCACCTAAGCCTGAAACTATTTGTTGGTCTGTCAGTTAATGGCGGCTTCTTGATGGTACTTAAATGCCGCCTGCTGCAGGCTGATGCTTTGAGCAACAACCCGGAATAAACATAAATAGCAGATTCTTGTTATCCCTCTTTAATATGGCAGCGAATGTTTTGGGAAGACATCTTCTGCCACTTCTTCATAATGACGCGCACCACCCAAATGTTCCATGAAATTAACTCTTAAACAAAAGATAAGTCATGTTATGGCAATTCTGTTATTAGAATTGAAAAAGCTAGAACTCCTCGCTGTGTCGGGATTTCAAAAGCAAAGTTTTTGGAATAATTTTTTTTTTTTTTTACAATAAAGTGGTGAAAGCAGGTTGACATTCTGTTTGCCGGTTAATCTTTAAAGCAGAAGGGGTAGATACCAGCCCAAGTGAGATACAATCTCTTGATATATTGGAGTGAAAAGGGCATGTCAAGAATATCAAACAGACGACAAAGTAATCAAATATAAAAGATGAAATTCTTTTTTCTCCAACAACAACTGAATCAGGTAAAGACTGCTGGGATTTCATCGAAAGTTTGAACAATATAGAATGAGAGGAGCTCCTGCTTTGAGTCACAGAGGCCTGTATGTTCTGTTTCTCAGATTTGCATACATTACAATAATCCTGCTCTCTTTCGGCTGTTTGAAAATGTGTCCCCAGACAAAGTTTTGGGAGTTTGGAAGTAGCTATATTAATTTTTTGCAATAGCTTGATCAAATTCTACATACAACAACATTTATAGCCCAAACTGACTGGGACTTACAAATAAAAATACACACAACACAACAGGAAAAGACTGTGAACAAAACAAAACAAAACAGCACAGTAATGCAGGACCCTGACAACTGAAAGCACCTGATCATCTATGACTCATCTGCGACTCCATATCTGATCCTGACAAATTGTTTCAACTTAGGTTTCGTGAAGATGCCACAAAAAGCTAAAAATGTTTTACAAAATGGCTCCTTTCAATTCCCAGTAGATGCCCATGAGTGACTGCGCCAAAAACCCAGAGAGGTTTCCCCATGTGTCACTGAGTGCCTGAGGAGCCTGGTTATGGTGGGATTTACAGATAGGTTTAATATTAGCACAATTGAAATGATGATGTGAGATGTACTCTGCAACCCGGGGGAATACGGATGAAAATAAAAAGCTAATTCTGGCATCTTCTCATAAATTTGATAATATCCACTGTGAAATAAAGTAATAAGCTAAAACCAACCAAAGTATTTGCATATACAAGTAACACAAACTTAAACCTGAAGTTGTGTTTGTGGCCACCTGAATGAATGTAAGTCAATATTTTAAAGTCTTTTAGTTTTGTTTTAGTCTCCATAATGGTAGCAGATAGCGTACAGTGTTTTCTTTTTGCTGAAACAAGTTGATGAGAGCGGTGAGAGTAAACTAAAACAGTAAAGTTTCAGGCCATAAACAAATCAAAACAATGTGCTTAAAGATGCTAAAAAGCTCTGTTGATTATATTTTGTATTTCTTATCTAAATCTGCAAAGTAACTAAAGTTATAGTGGAGTAAAAAGGAATAATATGTGCCTCTTAAATGTGGGGTAGAAGTACAAAGTAGCAGAAAATGGAAATAGTCAATTACGACTACCTCAAAATTGTACTCTTACAGTACAGTACTTGTGTTAATGTACTTAGTTACTTTCCAACACTGAGTGCTTCTGTCTTAAAGCCTATTCCTGATAGTCAGTTTTATAAGTTAAACCCCCACCTAAAGAGGGAGGTTGATGCTTTTATCTTCTAATTGCCGCAGTTGATCAAACCCTCTCTTGATTTATTAAAGTTTGGCATGAAATAAATATGGGGCTGTGTCCAAAATAGCCTGAATTCATCTCCTGTGAAGCTTTTTTTGCTGTCAAGGAAATAAACATTGGTAGCTCTGCAACCATCTCTGAATTTATGCTCGTCTCCAACTGAGAATAGGACTTGTCTTTTTATTCTGAGGGGGTGTCAGGTTTCTGAATGCACTACTGCTCACGATCCTTGTGGATCAGGTCCCAATTGGTGACAGTCACACACAAATACAAACACATTGCCTGCATTGATGATACTCTAGCATTTTCTTTCTTTCTGAATTCATTGATTGCAAGTTCCTTTGTGGCAAAGCAGTTTTACTGCTCATTGTTTCTGTCTTCAACTTTGAGGTTATAGTTTCCTGATTTCTGCTATCAGATGCTGTTTGATTTCTCCACAGACTTTTCTGTTTGCTAGGTGTCTTAAGTGAATCCTTTGCTAAACAATTACAGATGAAACATCTTCTGCATCCTACAGTGATCAAATCAGTCTGCTTGAAATGCCAGGGACAGAAACTAAACAACCAACCAATCATTTTACAGAGCTGAATTACAGTGTTGTGCATTACCTAAAGATTTCCAACTGTAAGAATGGCAACAAATTAAACTTAACGAGGTATTATATTGAGCGTCTAATTAAAAACTTTTTGCAACTTCAGCTTTTTGCCAAGCTGATTCCATTTTTATTTTCTGCTTTTACTGCCTCCATGTTGTTGCTTCTTGTCTTGTCTGTCTATCTTGATGTCCTCTCTTTGGCCCCTCTCTGGAGAGCACTTTGTAACTCTTGCTTTGAAAAGCACCACATATATAAAGTTTGCTTACTTACTGACTTCCTAATACCTTGTTTGCGGGGTGTGAAAGAAGCACCTTACAGGTGTCACCTCACATCGCTGCTGTAAAGCCGCTCATTGTCTACGCCAACAATGCGGATCCAGCCCTGCCCTCAACAGTCCAACGCATAGATCTGATTAAGACTGTTTAAACACAGGCGGCTGAACTGCAGAAGAGGGACGACTAAAGCCCCCTGACTCTGGAATGCGGAGGGATTGGAGCCTCTTTGCCCTGAAGGTTTAAAACCAGTCTGGGGCAGGAGCAGTGTTCTGTTTGTTGGCCCAGGCCGGTTTGACATTATCTCTTCAACGCCCTCAGGCTCTGAATAACAGGCCATAGAGTTTATGCTCACTAGCAGTGACCTACAAGAACATTAGTACAATTAGCCACACCTACATTTACAACACACCTCCAAACAAACGGGTGTTACCATAACAATCGGCTCTGTTTCTAACCAGTTTTCCCCTTCGCCTCATGCCGTGTCCATGACAATGGAACTTCAGCTGCAGAGAGAGAGGCAGCTGGGTGGTGCAGTGATGGCCGCTGTCGTAGCTCGCAGTAGAGGAGGGCACAGTGTTTGGCATTGTTTCATTCTCGGATTGTTTCAAAGAATGCAAATGACCCTGAAACCTGCCTTAGGCCAAAAAACAGCACATATCTAAAATCTGGCCTTGCAGAGGCCTTCATTCCCTTTGTTTAGTGCTCACATGTTTAGCTCTCTTGTTCGTGTTTATATTAAAATAACCGCAGCGTGCCTCAGGTAACATTGGCTTGTTGGATTTGCGTTGGCTTTCGGGTGTGCTTTTAATAACATTGTGCAGTATTGGCTAGTGTCTCTGTGAATGTATTTACTGTTACGTGATGAAAATATTAAGATCAAATTATTACAATGTCTGGGTACTGTTTATGAAATAAAGAGTTTCATAGACGTGAAAGGCTTGAATCTTTTTTTTTTATTGAAATACTCCAGGCCCCAGGTTTAATTCTGCATTTTCAAATCTCAATCTGATCCTATTTAGGAAATCAACATGGAGTTAATCCTGCTAAACACTGACTGGATTTTAAAAAAAATATTACTTTGGGCAAAAGCAGCGTCTGCGTGTGAACTCATGGGACTTTCACAGGGTAGTTCATTACTGAAGCTGATGTGTCACTGCTCTGCTGCTTTTACTCTCTCCTGCTGACTTTCTCCATACCTCACTCTAAACAATTACTATTTGCGGCTAATTTTCCCTTTTGTTGTATGCTTTTCATATGGAGATTAGCTAGCTTTGCCATTCAACCCAAACTTGCTCTGGCAAGACAGCTCTGAATTTCATGACTTCTTATTACTGAGGCTGATTTGTTTTAAATAACCTTTCAGAAAGTAAAGCAAGTGGCAACAACAACCTGGTCATTCTAGACACAAAAGGTGTTTATTATAGGAAGACTTTGACGGCTATAATACATGCCTGCCATTTCTAAGCAGTCGATTTAGCCAGTATTAAACATATACAAATGATATTTGATGAGCAACCATTGATTGGATACCCTTTCACACAGAATTATCAAGTTTAAAAAGTGAAAACTTTTTAATGAATCTACTGTCACCATAAAATTGACCTCCTAACCCTTCTTTGATTGAAATACCTAGTACTCCTTTTCTATAGTGGGTTTAAAAAAATCAAAAAATACTGTATAAAAATACCTCAAACTGGAAAAATAGGCCAATGCAATAACCTTAAAGATGGTTAAAGAAATATTTATTTAGTTAAACTGATTGTTTGGACAGCATGGTATGTACGGTACACAACTTTGGCACCTTACTAAGTTAATATGGTGAACTTGTTAGCAAACAATTTGTGTTTTTACACATCCAGCAGGTATAAAGCAACGTTATTATTTCTTTGACTTCCTGTTTCTTGACAACCTTAGTTGCTAAATGCTGCTCTTCCGTTAACTTTGTCTGTCTGCCATTTGGCGCTGAAAAGGTCGCGTACAGTCGGTGTTTGAGGCATTTTCACAGAAAACAGCTGCCTGATGAGGCCGTAAACTAGGTTGAAGAGACTGAGCCAAAGAACATAACATTTACGGACTGGAAAACCGAAACAATATACTCTGTGGGTTCGTCACCATGAGTGACACCTTTCACAATATAAGAACGATTCGTTATTAATACAAATATATTGATTAGTGCAGCTTTAAGTCTATCATCTATCCTAAAATGTTTTGTTTTCATATGTGTAGTCAGATACACAGTCTATATCTTTACTTCAGTCGGACTAATGCATTCTGCACTTGCCATTCAGGCCTTATTACTGAAATGGAAAACATTGAAGGAGACCTGAGTGTCTCACTGAACCATTATTAGCTTGTCGGTTTGCTGTCAGACTGAATCAGGTGCTGCAGCTTGTCATGCACTGCAGAGAATGTTTCTGCAGTGTCTGAGTCAGCCATGCAAATATCAGAGTCATCCTAAACAAATCATTCGGCTCTAAAACAATTCAACATTCCTATTTTAAAAAAGCCTTGGCGTGTAGGATAATATTTTGTAAACCTTTCTCTTTCTTTGTCTCTGACTTACTGGTATTTCTGTGATAACCACGTTTTCAAAATGTAATTAATGAGTCAGTAATGTAACCAGATTAACCCCAAAATTTACGAGAGGTCAGAAACAGGCCAAGCAAATGCTTCAATTTTAGTTTTCATCCCCTCAGAGACGGCTTGCTGCTGCAATTAAGTGCAAGCAAATGCATTTGCAAAGTGAAACAAGATTAGCCGTCTGTTGCCGGGCTGGGCTGCTCTAGTGGATAATGGGCTGCTTACACATCCTGTGAACCTGCCACGCCTCCAAGCATGCACACTGCAAAAATATTTAACATCAGGTCTAATGATACTGCTTCTAAATGAGATTCTCCTGCACACACCATATTATCACACAGGCATTTAAAGTATCATAATAGCAGTTTTGTAGCTTCCGTCCCATTAGCTACAAATCGTGTACTTTGCATTACTGGATATTTTCCAGAGCAAACCATAAGATTGCGGATTGATTTCCCATCTTCCAGCCAGCCATTATTTTCTATTCACTCCAGTGCACTATTAAAATGAGCTTGCAGAGATTTGAAACTTGCTGGAGACAGGTAATCCATCACTGTGAACTACTTGCCGCCTCTGATTTAGTCAATGATACGTTTACTTCAGGTGGTACTAAAGGCTGTTTTAAAGACTTTAAAGGCAGTTAGTTGATAAATTGGTTAGTAGGCTGGACAGAAAATCAATCTGCATCTATTTTGATAATCAATTAATCTTTAATAATATTTCTAGCAGAAAAGACAAACATTCGCTGGTTCCAGCCAATGTGAAATGTCGACAACTGTCGGATGGATCATCTTTATATTTGTTGTAGATATTCATGTCCCCCTCAGGATGAATTGTAATAACTTGAATTATTTGTGACTTCACTTTGTCAAATAGACCTACTTTGTTTTCCTGCCAATACCTGTAGGACATCAGCCTCACCGAGCTGCTAGCGTGGCTGTAGACTTATAGTCTTATCTGAGTGTAATTAGAATATTTTTGGGTTTTGGACGGTTGGTAGGACAAAACAAGCTACTTTAGGACCTTTGGCTTCAGTAGATGAATCGATATTGAAAGTAATCATTAGTTGCAGCCCTATGCCGAACATTTACATAATTAAAAAAACAAAGAACTAATTCACATCATCTCTTCATATTCTGATTTTCTAACAACAACACAGCTCAGCATTGCATTATTTCCCCTTAAGATGTCACACATCAACTCTCAGACTGAGAGAGCACGTCCTTTTTTTATAATGAAAAATGCAATAAAGATTGACAGAAAAGTAATAAAAACACACATTCAAATATCGAAAACAATTCTTTGTAAAATGGTAATCCAAATGCTACAATAAGAGACCAATAACACAACAAACATCCTGTGCTTGTCACACTGAAGTGGTCTACCTTTACGGCCTGCTCATCCACGCACCTATTGCACATTGCTGCGGTACATATGGGGAGATAGAGGTGAGGGGTAATGCAATTACTCACCACTGTCAACCCTCTTTTCACATCGGGTGTCTGTATGGATTTATAATGAGTAGGACTGCCTATCGCAATCTCTAATTAGACAGCTCTTAAAGTCCTTCTTTGTGCATCTCGGTGTACAAAGAAGGACTTCTACAGAAACAAGTCACATTTCATTCATCTTCCGGCAGCCTTGGCAACTGCCACGAGGACAACAAACCATTAATCTGGTGCGATACGTGGACAGCATAATGGCCTATTCGCATTCCTGAAAACACCTTCAAGTGCCTCTGCGCTTGATAATTTCTAATGTGTGATATTAGCCAGAATACCAAACCATATTTGTCCTTTCACTCAAGTTCAATGAAAATAGTCGGATATTTTGTGTATCACAATTCCTCTGTATGCAGCCCCTGCTACAGGTATGAAAGTATTTACATTGCTTTGAGCGACTGCTTTGATCCTAAATCTGTTTTGAGTTGTCATGATTAAAATTGTCCATGAGTTTATTCGAAATGCATCATTTTTTATGACCTGAGTCATACTTTCCCGGCTCATCATTCATGTTGGTTATAAAACAGTTCACTCACCAACTTCATTGCTAAATCGCCTGTAACACCATAGAAGATCAGACTATAAATAAATCATATTTTATTTTTAAAGGGGCATTTCACCAATGTTACACCTCAAAATCAGTTTACTTCTCATGGGTAGTACACAGCATGTGTAAACAGCTGCATATTTTGTTTTTGGTATTCAAGGGAGTTTTGAAAAACTTTCTAAAGAGTCTAATGAAAGATGATACCCAGTTACCTTGAGTGTTTTTGGAGCATAATCCATGCTAAGGGTTAAACAAATTAAGAAATATATGTTTAGGACACACAGTTGTTAAAGTTTGTTTTTGTGGAAGTGAAAAGAAAGGTGAACTTTTCAGTCTGAACATCTTGTACATTCTGCAGAGCTACTTCCTGGACAACACTGTCTCCTACAAAGTTCCAAAACAAAACAACTGAACTGCAAAATCCTCTGGAGGGAAATATATTTTCTCTCGGATTATGTTTGCAGTGTAAACACGTTGTTAATTTAGTAAACTGAAACAAAACAAAGATGCAACAAAACTACTTGGTTAGGTTTAGTCAGTATGCTTTTGATGTTGTTTAATTTAGGGACGAAAATAAGTCAATGTTGACTTTTGCTTTCACAAAGAACACAGACACCGGTCTCTTGGGCTAAAGTCCTGTGTTTGGTTTACCCAACCATCCACCTCAGCCTCTTCCCTACACAGATGTCTGTGTCTGTGATACGTCCAAAGCAAAAGTAATCCTATGAAACATAATTAAAAATGTCGTTTTGTTGTATGGGAACATAATTCTTAGGAAATCAGGTGTGACTCTTTAAAGGTAACTTTCTAACGTAATACACAGTTGTGACAGACACTCTAGGTGTGTTTACCTTCATTTTCACTTCCAAGTAAATTTTCTTTTGCGTAAAAGTGGGGCATTATGTACAATCTGTGTGATAATCTCATGATTTATGTTTCCTGTCTTCCATTGTATACTGTCAACGCTGTATTGCCACTATTACGTTAGTGAGTCAAATGTTATCGTAACCTTGAAGGAATCCTGAAATTGATGAGACAGGTTGTAACAAGACACAATTTCCTTGAATGTCATGTTATACTATCTCCAGTCAACGATCCCAGGGTGGTATCTCTGCTTCCGGGGACGGTTTAACTGCTGAGGCCTCCGCATGGCCTTCTGGCACTTTTCCTTTCAAGGCGCCGTTGCCCGCACTGGCCACATTCCTTTTACAGGGGTCATAGGTCGGCTACCCAGCGCTCCCTGAATCCTGACAGCCGGTACCCTCTCTAATTCAGAGAGGAGACCTCTTATTTCCAGAGGCTTTAGAGCAACAATGATCTGCTTGTGAGCGAGTCCATCAAGTGTCCTGAGTAATGAATCACCGTCCACCGATTCCACATTCACACACTCACTTGTGAACTGCAAACAACACATATTATAATCAAAAACAATGCTGAGACGGTGCTGATGGTGTCTGTGTTGCTCTTTGAGAAATTGTTGACAGACAAAAGAAAAAAATTAAATAATAAAATAAATTAAAGAGCTAATTTGTTCGGCCCGCTCAGCAAAACCAATTTGACTACTAATAAGGAAATGTTTGCTATGACACATTCATCCTGTATTTGCTAACTTGATCTTGTGACTTCATGAAGAAAAAAAAACAGTGGAACTTCTTAAAGCTTTTACTCCTGCAAACCAGTGGATAATTAAAGGGCTGAGAGCAGGATTTGCATTTTGATTCTCTGACAGAGGGACCAATTAAATGTCACTGGTGTTGTTCATGGCTGAAGGCCACAGACAGACTGACACCCTCAGGTGGACATGAACCAACGGCATTTAAAGCAGAATTACTCCTCTGATGCATCATCAGCCTGTGATGTTTAATGATTTCTAAGAGGTCATTTGTGATCCAAAGCTATAATTTTACTTTTGATGTTTTCTCTTTATCTCACCCTGCCTGTCTTTATTTTAACCTCTGTTAATGTTTTCCAGAATTACTTTCAACATTCCCCACAGTATTTGCCCAGACTTGTTGCATGTAGATTTAGAGCGACAACAAGTTAAAGTGAAATCAACAGCGAGAGAACTTGTTTTTCCAGTTGGGAAAAGTCAGCCATCCTTCTTTGAAACACATCAAGGCTTGTGTCTGCAGTGTATCCAGTGACACTAGGTTGACAGACCGCAAATTACATTGTAATTATTTTGTACGTACTGGGTACATTTTTATCGGGACAAATATGTAAGTAGCAGGGAAGAAGACACCAAGTTCTTGTTATAGGACACAGGAGCTGATTTTAAAGGTGTCTGAGTTCCCTGAATGTTACACCTCTTCACCAGCAGATAACAGAAAGATCAATGTAATTAAACAACAAGTTTAATTATCCGGTCTGGGACCATAAATAATGATGATACTTGCTTTGCTATGGTGCACATTCACTGCCATAGCAGTAAAATAGTTATGTGGATGTTTTTTTTTAAATGATAGTCAATTCTGGGGATCATTGGTGCAGTTTTGTGGTCCAAAAGATCCATATGGCGACTAAAACTGTGCCATAGATTTAGCTGCAGAGTCAGTGTTGTAAAAGTACAGGTTGAAATGATAAAATGAATAATGGCTGAATTCCATTCAGCTGCTTCAGTTTCAGGGTCCAAATATTGTGCATCCCCGTCACACTGTCATGACTTAATGGGACACTTGAAAATAAAGCCGTTGTTAATGTTATTAGTAACAGTTGTGCTTTGCCGACAACGAAAAGTCCAAATGTCTGCTGGGAAAAAGGTATATTCTGAAAAGGACATGGCTAAGCTTGTTGGTCCTCTGTACACAGAAATTGCTTAATATGTGCTGGGTAATTAAAAAAGTACTTAGGCTGTAATTTATTTCCGCAGTAGTCCCCTTCTAAATGCAAATTAGTTACCCCTCTACTGCCTGTATCTACTGCCTGTACTTCTTCCATGTACCTTCCGGTTGGTGCAAAGTAAATTCATCTTTGGTGCACCATATTCACAAAAATATTTACAGTGTAAATTGCATGGTTTAATCTAAAGTGTAATTATGTAGCCTTTTTTTTATTTATTAGGGAAGAAGCTTTTTCCTTTTAAATCTTCTCACACTAAAGCATTTGACATGTTGTCCCATTAAGCGCATCAGCTGGTCAGCCCTTCGTCTGTCATCTGAGATAATCAGAGAAATAAACAACAAAATGGATCCAGGAATCCAACGTATAAATGTACCTTTAGTGGTTGGCATTCTGCTTGTTACTGTTCACATTATTCACCTGTCATTAATGGGTTGAATGCACTCCCATCTCTCATATGATATTGTGATGATATTCAGGATGTTTTTCTCATAAATGTGGCTTGATTGAATGTGTCTGATTAATGAATGAATTGGAGGGGGAAAATTGACACGTACAACAGCTACAATAGTGGACCGTAATTTACAGACAGGTTGAGCCATCTCCAATTCAAATGCAAATGTCTGATTGGAGACTTTTAAACATTTGTTTGGAATACAGAATGAATGAAGTTCAACTCCAGCCCAATCACGCATTAATTGAAGATAATCCAAACCTGAAAATCAATAGAATTTTAAAACTGTAATGATTTCCACTCTGTTTGAATATGTAAGAAAACGTAAATACCCCTAATATTACCCCATTACATCCTTTATTGCTACATATTTAACTCATCCAAACTGAATACATTTATGAAATATCCACACGATTCTAGATGCTGAAAAACAGTAGCAAAACAATTGAGACAAGAGCCACTCCCTCACCTTTAACAGCTCTCAGGAAAACACAGGAGATATGGTTTGCTAAAAATGAGAGAAAACATGTCTGAAAGGGTATAAATCTTTAATCAAACGGTGGTGATGTGCCTTGCCTCCAGCACTCACAGTGCCGAGCTGGAGAGCAGATGCTGAGATCTCAGATCTTGCTTTCCCCAAAACAGGATAAATCCCCTTCTCCAGTACAAATGTGTCAAGGGAGCGGCTCTCTTTGCACTGACGCTGCTGTGTTTTCAGTTCCCTCCTCAGAAACTCCCACAGGGACACTGCACTATTTCAGCATTTTAAAAAGGATAAGGAAGAGGAGGTAGTGAAGCACATAGTTAATCATTTTGCCTCCAGTTAAATATCTAAAACAGTCCTGAGATAAACATGCAAAAGTGAGATTGTTTATTATGTTTACAGCTGATTGAGCATGAGCTGAAGAAGAAAATGACACAGGAAATGTAGGTAGGAGTCCTGGAAAGAAGCCAACAGAAATGATACTTCCACATACAGCATTTTAAAATGCAACCTTCACCCTTTTCATTAGTTCCTGTGTTAACCATAAGACTCTCTCTTTTTCAGCAGTTTGGATTACAGGCGTCTTGACAGTACTATATAGATTTTATCATAAGTGCTGCTTGCAAGCCATGCATTACAGCTGCAGTAAAAAGAGGAAGTGATTATTTATGAATGAAACACATTAATGGCAGCAAGAAAGGGAGGTTTTAGCGAGATAGCCACGTGGTGCATTAGACTGCAGCTATGGTTTCATCAGTCATTCCTGTGACCAAAGCATCAGTGAGGGCAATTTGCATTACTGTATTCAAGTGTTATAATACACTTACAATACATTTATCGTGAGATAGTATTTTAGCAAAGCAGAGGCACTTAGTCACATTACGGATGTTTAATGGAGCTCTAAACCATTCTGAAAGGCAAACTTTTCTTTGTTTTCTTCCTGTTGATGTAACTGCTGGTGCCATTCAAAAGAATATCTAAGTCTTATTAATAGAAAATCTTTGCAAATATTCTGCCACACACTCATACGTTCGAACACACAATATAAGATGTCATCATTTCCCTCAGTGAAGTGAACAATGACTTCAAAGAGGGTGCGTTATACTCACTCCAAGTGTTCGCTTTTGCAAAAATCATACGCACACGCACCCAGAGGAGCAGACATGTACATATAAGAAAGATGAAAAGAGAAAATACATGGTAAACACAGGCAGCTGGATTTCCCTAATTATACAAACATGCATATGAATGTGTGCACATTACACGTACAGTATGAAGTGGGTGTAAGTCAAGTACATGGCCCAATCAGCAAACAGTATAAACAACAAAGAGGAGCTGCATCAGTGTAAGTATGCATAATTAGTTAAACATATTTCAAACTATACAAACACTATACAAAACTAAAAAGAAAGAGACAATCAGACAAAGACAAATGGAGACGAATGCTTCAGGTGAAACAAGAAAAAGAGAAGAGGAAGTCATTGAACGTTTGAAATCCTGAGAAATCCTTGGTTCACACTCTATCAGAGAGAAAAATGAGAGGATGTTTTAAAAAAATGCTGATGAAGACAGAAGAGACAAATGAGCAGCATAAAATGCAATTCATCATTCTGCTCGACCGAAGGTGGAATCAAATATTTTAATGTGCGAGAGAGTTATGGAGTGTGTGATCGCCAGACAAGCAAACGTTCCTACTTTGTCAATCCATGGACCATGATGGAAATATGTTATTAGCTATTATGTCCGCTGGTTATATCTTAATTGTTGTCAGTGATGGACGCGAGTCATTAGCACATTTATTGTGTCTGTCCTTTCTAATATAGCACGAGGCTCTTTATTCAGACAGAATCATCAAATATATTTAAATTGATCAATCGATGGAGAGCTTGGAGGAAATGCCAACCGGATACAAACATCTTTACATTACATTAAATAATTAAAGCAGTGCAAAAATAATGTGCTATTTCATTGGTCCCATTAGAACATTTGCGTTTCACTTTACGCACATGAGTCAAAATGAGCACCAGAGTGGCGCCCTTTAGAGCTGGCAGAGAAAAACGCCTTGCTCAAAGACACAAAAGGCGAAAGCCTGTTAACATGACGTCCTTATGGTCGTGAAGCGCATCTGCACAGACAGTTTTCTGCACAGACCTAAACTAGGAAAGTCTGTGTCTTTTAACCAGCACTAACTGGTTTATGATCTCTTGGAGGCAGTGCAACAAGCTGTGAAGACAACTTTGACTGATAATCGACATATTAAGTTGACGTTATGATAGCAAACAGTGACAGCTTTCATTAGAAGCGGTGATTCTGGCCACCTGATGATTGTATGACTAATGTCCACTCTCTTTTATCTCTGTTTCTGGTCTCCACCAACGCCTGAGAGAAATATCTCTAGCCGCTCAATGCTCCATTATGTTCAGCGACCTTTTCTGCCTGTCGTTTGGTGCTTAGCAGGTAGTGTACCCTACAGTGGGGCTACAGGCTTTTACTGTTTCTTTGCCAAAAACAGCTCCTTACTGTGTCAGAAAATGAAACTGATGAGAGTGAACCAAAACATTAATGTTGCATGTCTTCAAACCAAAACAGCTAAAAGGAACTAAACAGATCCATAAAACTCTGATGGGGGAACTGCAGAGTTTGGTGATAATTCTCTGTGGGCTTGTGACTATAAGGGGCCCTTTTCACATTATACAAAATCATTTAAACCAACATAGAAGTATTGATTAGAGCATCTATAAGACCCGCAACCCAACTGGCAGTACAAATAATTAGAGCCAAAAGCATTCCGAGACTCGAAGCTTTATTTTTCTTTATTTCTTCCATAAGTAATGGTTAGTTCACACATTTACTACACTCTGTCTATTTTTCTGTTCCCACTGGGCATTGTGTATCCACTTGCAACACATGTCAGAGAGAAAAAGAGAGATATTTCTCAATGAATAATAACGGAAATGATCAAACCCAAACCCGACATGAGTCTGAAGCTTTGGACAATCAATTTGGGTGAAATTGAAAAGAGACCCAATATTTTGACAGGTTCTCGTTGGGCTGCAGAGCTCTGTACCTTGCTTGCTATGCTATTCTCCTTCTCAAACTGTTTCACTGTATATGGGTGAAGACAGAAACATTTATACAATGCAATTAACCTCTATATCCACTGTAGTGTGTGTGTCTTTGACTACACCTCAGCAACATAAAATGACATGGGATATTAGAAACAACATGTAAAAACAATAATAACATAATTAAATTACTATATTTTCACCTAAGTCATGTCTCAGGTGAAAATAGAGCAATTTAATTCTGGCTCCAGCCTCTTATAAGCATTTCTCATCATATCTCTTAACTCTTGAGAATGCAGCTCTGCAGGATTTAACTGAAAAGTGGGAGTCTGACTTCACTAAAGGGATTTATCAAAACCTATAGTGCAGTCATGTTTGTCACTGCTTTACATCCCAGGAGTTCTCCAGCTCATCCAGTTTAATCACTGACCTATGCAAACGGAAAGTGGAATCTACTTCACATAGGAATTTAAGCAATTACTGTATGTTCTGCATATCCTTCCAGTCCAGAGAGTGTGACTGTGAGCACATCTGACTAAGGTAATAACCCACATTTGCTCAAACATTAGCTCAAATATGGCGAGAGAGGTAGTGGGCACTTTTGGCCACCATGCCTTGTAAGGGTTATTTCAAGTCTCTGCTCAAATGTCTAAAATTAGGGAGCACTTCATTTACACTCCTTGAAAAAAGGATTGCTAATGCTGATTGCATATAAGAAAAAAACTTTTTTTTTTTTTTTTTACTTTCAGTCTGGCTTTCTAACTCACTATTATGGAAGCTCTAAATGGCCGTCTTTTATCAGCCGACAGAAGAAAAACATCTGGTTTGATAATTGTAGACCTTTCTGTGTCTTTTGAACACTGTGCTACCATGAAACAGCTTTAAGGCAGTATGACTTTCTCTTTTAGTACTGAAAATTGTAGATCCTCTCCAGTTAAAAATGTTCGGCAGCTTTCCCCCTTAAGGCCCATTTCTGTAATATGTTACCCTTGGGCCACTTGACTCAAAGACATATTCTCACCTTCAGCTCTTATGCTGATGATTCAGCTGTATCTTCTCTTCCAAGTAACAGAGACAGAGTTAAAACTCTCCTTCACTGCCTTCATGACCTTCAAAATTGAATGTCACAGCCTAATACAAACGGATGTGAGCTCCACATTGTAGGACACAATAATATGATTGTCACAAATGCCAGACGATTAGGACCGATGATGTCACATAATGTTTTTTTTCCATTTTTTTGTCACGCTAGTTCTGAGGCTTGAGGAACAGACATGTCAGTTAGTCAGTCATATGACAACAACTATTGGATGAATAGCCATAACATTTGGAACTGACCTCCATGGTGCTCAAAGGACAAATCTAACTAAGGAGTCTTGCTGACGACCAAAGGAAGAGCAGTGTTGAGTGCAAGCTTTTGAGATCTACGGGACATATTTATTCGTAGTGAGTTTGCGTTGTGTATTGAGAGGGGAACTCCTATTAACTGTTACTCCACCGAACAGCATGCTGGGTACAGCCTGCTAAGGACGTACAGTGTTGAGTGTGATGTTGTTTGGAAGAGCGCTACTCAAGAAAGCTGAAAGCAGCATTACCACCATCCAAGCATTTGGCCCATTCCAAACAGGCATGTCTTGAACGGGCACTCCACTACTTGTAGTTATTTTAATAAAACCTTCTAGTGCCACCATCAGTTAAAAAAATAATTTTCCAATACTCTGGTTTATGACCTGCAAAACTACATGTAATGACATTCTCATCAGCCTCAGCTGCTGACTGTGCTTCGTGCTAATTAGCTAATGTTTGCATGCTAATATGCTAACCTAAGATGGTGAATGGGGTGGTAAACATTAAACCTGCTAAACATCAGCATTGGCATTGTCATTGTGAGCAAGATAGGATGCTGATGTTAGCATTTAGGTCAAAGCACCGCGGTGCCTAAGTACAGCCTCATAGAGCAGCTAGCACAGCTGTGGACTCTTAGTCTTATTCAAAAATCTCTGACATCTTTTTTGCATTTGTGCAAACATTTATAGAGTGATGCCTCTTCCCAATTTGGAAATCTTAACGCATTCTTATCTGCCAAAAACCATAAGTGTTTGTCCTGCTTCCATCACTACCCATTTATATCACAGCAGCTTTCTGTTCTCTTTCTGTTGTGCAAAATGTTTGTGCGAAACAGATAACATCATGCCCAACCAGGGAATCATAGGCACTGTTTCTCTTTCCACTTTAGGGTAGATATTGATTACTTTTGAATCACATCTGAATTTATTCCCAAGCTATGACTGTGACCTTTAAACTGCCCATTTTACATTGTGTATAGCCTGAGAAGTATTTAAGTATTGGATAAAGACTATATTATATAATATTATATCTTCTTTTGTATTGTCTAAGTCTTATTTTTATGTGTTTTTATTGTACTACTTATCTAGATATTTAAATGATTGCTGCATTTTCCTTCATCATCTCTTCCTCTCTCTTATCATGATTTGCCTTTTAAGTGTTTTTGTATTAATATATTAAAAAAAACAAACTCTCAAAATGTCAGATTTCATACACAGTTCTGATTCAGTCCGACTTCTACTTAAAGCAAAAATACTTTTTTAAAGACAGTGTGTGCAAAAGTATGACACGGGTGATAAATCAAAAACTATGGCATTCTTCTTATCTTGGTTTTGACATATTTTCCAGTGCGCGGGCTGCAGCCTCTAGAGAAACAAAGCAACTCAATAGGGTTCTCAGACATCGCAGCGACGCTGCCATGCAATAATGAATAAAACCATGATACCATACATGACTCAGTGTAAAGATCCAGAGATCATAAACCAGTCACAAACACAACAATGCCCCGGCTTTTACAGGGCTCCTTTAGCAAAAGGCTTCCTCAGCTGTACATTATTGATGGGGCCTAAATTGAACACGCCTTTGTTCTTCCATCGATGGACACAAGCAGTGTGTCTCCCCTACATGGAGAGTAGTGGTGGGGGAGGGGAGCAGGGGTGTGTGACTCACCCCCGTCCCATCCTGCAGCAGGAGATTCATCCATCACATTAAGAGGTGGCGCATCAATCATTAACAAGTAGCCTCCTGTTGAAAGGATGATGGACAGCTTGACAAATAAGTTAAGATGAAGTGGGACAAGGTGATGCTGGTCTTTTTCACTTTTACGGCAAAGTATTCAAGCTGCAACAATGGAATATCCAAATGCAGGCAATGAAATGATGCTGAACAGAAAACGCCATAAGAGGAAGAAAATAATAGATGATGGATTCTATCGCAGAGAGTTTTAAATTCAACTAAACTGAACTTGCAGAGTGAATTGGACGATGCTTTCAGGGGGACTGAAGTGCTGGGGCACAGATGACACTTAATACTATTCTCATGGGTGGCCAGCTCTTGTGAGAGAAATTCCAGTGGGTTTTTTTGTACTCACCCAGGTGTAAGGGATGCATACTCTGATAATCTAAAAGTCCTGAGCAAACCTTTGAGAGGATTTTCACTGCAGCTTCATAGAAGGACTGGAGCCATTCATCCAGGATAGGATTATTCACCCCTTTTGGAGGGATTTGACATTTTAGCTGTCTTTATTCTGACTAAATTTTGCATGAAGGCCACACCTAAAATGTGTTTGTCCTTATAGTCAACATACTTAAGACCTGGACCTACTTCTTATTTAACCTGATGAGCAGGTTAATCATGTGTTGAAGAAACATTAACAATAGTATTTATACAGTGTATCAAATGACTATGTGTAATGTAAAGGGAATAAGATAATTATTACCCAGCTCCCTGTAGCATTTTATCATCTTTTAGTTAATTGTTTTGGTTTTACGGCCTGAAATTTTACTGGTTTGTTTCACTCTTGCCACTTTCAACAGCATAGTTTTAGACTGCAGCAGGCAGCTGTTTTCAGAAAAAAAGTTCTGATTAACCCATTCTAAGTTACCTGTCCAGCATTAAATAACAGATAGACAAATTAAAGAAATATGACTTCAAATGAATGCTAATGTTGCTCCAGATCTTCTGCTTTAACAGCTTGTTGCACTGCCCCGAGGGCCCAAAACAATACCGGTAATGCAGGTTTAAAAATGAAAGGACTAGGCTGATAATATTTATGTATTGTCAACAAATCCCATGGAAAGACCAAATCGTACAGTGAGCTAGTCCACCTATAAATACCTTCCAACTTCCCCAGCCTACATGTGGCACTCAGCCTCAAACCCAGTGGTTCCTACTGAGGTTAAAATCTTTAAAAGCAGGTAATCAATATCACGTTCATTTTTAATGGCACTGTAGATTTTAGCAAACACTACTAGAACAGGAGTAAATAGTGTGTCTGTCTGGGACTATTTTTAGTCGCTGATTAATACACATTTGGGGTAATAGTGAATATTTACAGCAGCAGGAGGGTGTTTGTGGGACTGACTCAACATTAACTACAGCGCCTATGATCATGGTAATGAAGGAAAATGTCAATGTGTTGCTCATTAATGTGTGTTTAATGTCTATGGCCTATAGCACTGAGGAATGAGATATATCAAGCTTTGCCTACTCTGACCATACTCTTTAATGAGATCAATTTATTGTTGGTTTTGGTTTACATGGGATTTGTTGAAAAATATGTAATAATAACAGACTATAATTTAAGTGTTTTATGCAAAATTGTTGTATTTGACAATATAGCTCACTTTATAGCGCATATTTCTAATCAGAAGATGTACATGAGGTAATAAGAATTTGTATATGACATTTAGTTTTACATGTAAAAAAGTAGTTGTCTTAATGTATTTCAGGAGCATCAAAGACAACAAAAATTCAATTGAACAGAATTCTAAATATATTGCTCAGATGAACAATCATCAGCACTTTGTGTCACTGCCAAATTTCCCTGCTCATTTGGCAGTCAGAGTTCCTGATTGCACTCATTTAGAGCCAAGGAGCTTGTCAAATCCACAAATTGAAACACGTACACATTTTGAAAATGTATTTTGTCACTAATTTTTAAAATAGTGACTCAAACTTTTCTTGCTATCATTCGAATGTGTCCTCACAAGTAGTTTCATTGTTGCCACTTAACTGAACTGAACCCACTGGAATCTGATTGGCTCTAAGTTTATTCTCTATCCCTTAAATTATACAAGTCAAGTTTTTCTCCACGGCAACTGATTTACTTTGGAAAATTAATGCTAATCAGAGGCTCAAGCTCTCATATTCACACATCACACATTACGCTTCAAGCTACACGCCAATCAAACTGTCTTCGTGATAGACTCAGACTTTCTTCTCTTGCTTTGATTTCTCTTTTTGTTTTAGCTACATTTTGCAGTGATCAATGGTTGGAAATAACCTTCCCTTGTAGGACGTTTAGGGCCATGCAGGAACCAGCATATATACTTTGTTGAATTTATCCCACAACATCCCTGAAGGCTCAACAGCATGTTCTGGTCTTAAACATTCACCCTTGTTCACTCCCACTCTCAACACTAATTGGACTAACACTAAGTCACACACTCCACTGATGCTGAACCTACACTTTGGCATATGTCGCATACATATAACATCACATAAACACCAGCTGCTGACTGTGGAAACCTTGTCGAGTCTTTGTTGAAATCACAGGAATGATATTTGTTTTTTTTCTGCAGTAAGAATAATTGCGTTGGGGAATATGCTTATTGGCTTGGAGAGAGTTAGAGTTAGGAGACAGTTTAGCATAGCTTGGCATTAACACTGAGGAAGAGGGCAGACAGCTAGCCTGGTGCAGTAACACTATAACACTGTAGCCATTACATTTGGTTGTACATCAAACAACAGACTTTGGCGGACGTACATTCATGTTTGCTTGGTTTACACAGGCACTATATACTATTAAGTGTCATGGAGCCTCACACAAATCTGACTTACCCAGTCATAATTAAGACTTGGATGTTGACGTGAATGGTTTGACATTTTGGGTAATACACTTATTCGCTTTCTTACTCAGATTTACATAAAAAGATTACTGCCACTCTCATATCTGTCCATTTGCTGAATGTACTGCTAAGCTGAAGCTAGGAGACAGTGAACTAGATTAGCATAATGAAAATAAGGGGACACAACTAGTCTGGCTCTTTCCAAGGGTAACATAATCCTTCTAGCAGCACCTCTAAACCTCACAAAATAACTTGTTTTGCTTTTTTTTTGCAGAGAGTTAGATAAGAAGTTAGACAGTACTGTCATATCTGTTGTGGTCTGGAGCCAGGAAAAGGCTAGTTTAGCTTAGCGTAAAGACTTGAGCTGGCCTGGCTCTGTCCAAAGGTAACACAATCCACCAGGACATCTAAAGCTCACTACTAACTTATTTGTTCTCAAGCATAGAGGTAGAGTTAGGAGATGGTTAGCAAAAACCTACAGCACCTCTAAAACTCACTCATTAACAAGTTCCATCTAATAGGCCCTTTTCACAGCAGCCATTTTGACATCTCATTGCAGTGTAAACACAGTTGTGATTGATCAATTTAATTATGGTCCCGTTGTACTTAGTATCCCAGCCATTCCAGTGAGGCAGCATGCACAATACCCAATACCAGGCTCCTGTCCCACCTAAATGGAACAGGGCCATAATTAATGTTATTAATTACAACTGTGTGTACCCTGCATTACCATGTCAACATGGCTGCTGTGAAAAGGGGCTATTTGTTTAGAAGTGAGAAAAGAAACCCATCACATTTTGTGGTTTCACATTGTCGAACTTTTGTCTTAAACACATACAGGATGTAGCAAAGAAACGGTGTCATGGTCGTTCTTCTGCTTCCTCTGATATGACGTGAACATGACATTACACTTTGCCCACAGTTTCCCAGCTTCACTGTCTCATTACAAAAAGGTTAATGGAACAGTTGGACCTTCCAGCGCAACTTCACCTGCTCAGCTGTCCAGCAGAGTCCTATCTTTGTTACGTTTTTTTTTTCCATTTACCTGTCTTGAACCCATCTCAGCTTTATTACATTTTTTTTAGCACATTATCACATCACATCATCCCATTAGCGCAACTGACACTGTTTATTCAAAGTCATCATATTCCAAGAGTCTCCATGTTCATGTGCCAGCCCTGAATTACAGCTGGTCCATCAATTTTTCATGATTGTGCTGTCTACTAAACCTAATGTATGGCCTACAGACAAACTCATATGCATATTAATTAGAATGGAAATGACACGACAATTCCTCTTTCAGCTGAGGACAAAGTCGGCCAAAATAATAAGGCCTCACAGACAGAGATGTCATGTCTTTGTACAGGTAATAGTCTAAAATAAACAGAATTTTAATGGCATCTATACAAACGCTTATGTATCACAACCCGAGGTGACTTTAAGATACAAGAAAATATTGCCTCTCAAGAGCAACATAGGCAGCAAAGTACGTTACGAAATTCTAGCTGCTCTTCACTCCGGTTCCCCGATGGCTATTAACATTATAGAGGGCAAAGCAGCTGGATTCAAAGGTTAATGTCCACACCATTAGAGAGCGACAGAGCATGCGTTTATCCCTGTTAGTTTAATTAAATTACAGCAAACTCATAAAGGAGGGATTTATCCCGAACATACATACTGCAGTCCTAATGGAGCACTACCTCCCAGCTCGGCTGATTTATCCCCCTCACGTTTCAAAGTGGGTCGTCTTGTCATGGAGTTTGTCATGGCCTACTTAACGACACAGGAACTCGTAATTAGATCATTTGTCAAGCCAGCTGATTGCTCTGCTTGTTCTTTTTATGGTGTACAGGAGGAGACATCTCCCTTTTCACTGGGTCGCTCAGAAAATCATTGATCCTACGCTGCCATGACCACATAAACTGGAAATATAGGCAGCTTGTGACCTTCCCATACCTTCAGAAAGCTGACATGAAGAGAAATATTATGTTGTGTCTCGTGAGCGATTAAACTATACTAATCCTGGTTGTCTCAAAGTCTCTATGGTAGTATTTTGGATATTACACAATGCTAAACTCTCCACAACATGTCTTAATTAATGGCACTGTGGAAAGGTTAAATTGAAAGTCACAACAAGCCTTCAAAAAAAAAAAAAGGATGAAAAACAATGGTGATTAGACACCCTCTAGTGGAGGATCATTACAAAAACATCACCTCCACAAACCTCAACACAAACTTTCTTTTATCCTCTGTGCTGCCATAGCCAAGCACATCAAACCTCAAGTTAAAGGAAACTCCTGAAAATATGAATTTCAAAGACAATATTCATATTGAACAGCTCCACTTTTTGTACGATCTATATTCCTCCAGTTATAAAACAGCAAAGAGGCATGTGTGCCAGTTATACTCAGTTTGATGAATTAATCCTTTTCATTTCCTCTAAATTCCCAGAGTGCACTGAAGATAACCAACGCCTTCTTGTAGATCAGGATTTTTTTCACGTGGACTGTGAAATGCACTCATAGGATTGCAGTTCATGGCATGCAGAGTATACTCTCGACTGCAGGTGAGTGTCTGCTGTTGGAAGACGCATCCTATTGTTTTATATCTTGCAAGCTTTAATAGAAATAATAATGCATGTGTGTCATGGAAAAATGGCACAAATATATATACAGCAGCAATCATTCACTTTGTAGAAATAAACAAACTTTCTTAACACAGTTGCCACAGTAGATTATACATTATTAAAAGTATTAAAACAAAGTAAATGACGCAGTTATAATGCAGGCTTGAATGGAACATTCAAACAAAGAAATAAATAACTACATTTACCCCTTATTCTCTTGGTATCATTGCATGTTATGTGATACCGTCGAATTGTTTTGACTTGAAGGGTAATAGCATGGCACATTCGCTTTGCATCTACAATGTAATTCATTAAACATGCATTTCTACATATAACATGCAACATGTTAGCTCTGGCTTGCTCAAAAATAATCTATTCTGCTTGTAAAACCATCAAAAGTCGATTAGAGATTGTTACAATGTGTGTGATCTTTCTGTGCCATTCATGTTCATAATTCATACATAAAAGATATTCATTTATAAACAAGAAGTCTGAGTACTTGAATAAAAAAATATTTAGTCACCGACTTAAAAAATCTAATGTGAGACAAAAGTGCACTAATTAAAATGTATTGCTTTCTTGTTTTGCTTCGACCCCGGCTGTAAGTTAAAGGAATAGTCCGACATTGTGGAAAATATGCTTATCCGAGAGTTAGATGAGAAGATTGATGCCACTCTCATGTTTGCACACGAAATGTGTAGCTCGAGCCTGCACCCAGTTAGCTTAGCTTAGCATAAAGACTGGAAACAAAGAGAAACAGCTAGCCTGGTTCTGTCCAAAGCTTACAAAAGTTCACCTACTGGCAACTCTAAAGTTCCCCAATTAAAACGTTACATCTTGTTTTTTTTAATATAAATCGTATAAAGCGTAGTCTACATTTTATTGGGAGTTATATGTGCCATACTATTCCGGTAACTTCCTGCAGAAAGCAAATAAGTGTATTTCCCCAAATGTCGAACTGTTCCTTTAAGACGACAACTGAATTTCTTTCTTTCCTTTTTACCATGCAGTGCATCATGGTAGGTGCATTATTCAGACTTCGCCCTCAATAACGTCTATCAGTCTGTGAAGGATTGAAGTGCTCCAATCAATAGTTGGATTCAATACAGCAGAATCCAACATACATGCATTATGCACCTCCACCAGTATATGAATGTCACCCTGTCAAACTCATGATGTCATTTAGCCTGTGCTGACCTCCGTTCTGCAACATTATGGGCCGCTGCTAGCTTAGTTTTCGATGCTTACTTCAGTTTTCGATATAAAGATGCGATAAAAGATGGCTGCCACCCCTATCACAACGAGGACGGCCACAGCAATTCCCAGGCCAACAGACGCAGCCTTGCCTTCAGACTGGCCACCAGACAGCGCTGTGCACAAAAGAGAGTGATGACCGTTATGGGATGCTCTATTCCATCAGACAACAGAATACATTATGACTTGCTGCAGATAAGAAGTGCGTTTCATTACTGGAGGAATGTAATTATAAAAAAATTGTGAAAGGGTGTTCTCATGGTAGACAAATTAATAAATAACATATTTACCCTTTTCGCTGCAAGATAGACGGGAAGAATCAGTATTTCATTATGATCTTATTTGTCAAAATATTGGAAAGATAAATTAAATTACAGAGGGAAAGAGAGCAAAACCAAGAGAGAAATGTCAGAAAGTTTTGAGGTGCTGGAAAGAAGTCAAACTATTTTTTTCTATCTAGCAGTTGCTATGATAACCTTTTTGGATAAATAATATTATTCATGTATTACATTTTAGTCAATGTTTGTGATGTAGATGCAACATCTTCTTTTGTCTTTTTTTGTGTATTTTTTTTCTATATGCTCCTGTTGTCTACTTTCACCCTTTTTGTAGATGCATACTTTGTGCCCTATAAGGAAAGTATCAGACAATGTTGCGTATTCACTTTCTTGAGAGTTAGATCAAAAGATAAGCTAAATGTGAAGCTATAGCCAGCGCTTTGTCCAAAGTAAAAAAAACATTTTTTTAAATCCACCCATCAGCACCTCTAAAGCTCACTACTAAACATATTATATCTTGTTTGTTTAATCCCTAACAAAAAAATCTGTGTCAAAACAACATGTTGTGGTTTCTATGTGGGATTATGTGCTGGGAGCATTAACCGCCTGGCAAACTCAGGGTGACAACAAAACTCAAGGAACTGCTCCCGGCAGGAATTAGTTTTACACTTTGTTTCTTTAGAGGGTTCTAGTAGTTTGATTTCGTTACCTTTGGACAGATCCAGCCAAGCTATTTTGCCCCGTTTTCAGTCTTCATGCTAAGAAAACTGGCTTGAGTCTGTATCTTCAAATTTAGCTTCCACACATGGAGGTGATATCGATCTTCTCATCTAACTATCAGCAAGAAGGCGAATAAATATTGTCAAACTACTGCTTTAATCATGCAAATCACATCTAGCTGAGTGATGTCTGTGTCTCTGCTCTGGGGGTGTTTACATGACAATATCTGATGAAGATTTATGTTAGATCGAAGCATTAAGTCTACTGGGTGCTACCATTACCATTTGTCTGACTCCTTTAACTACTCATTTGCACAAAAAGAAAGACAATGGACTGACATACAGTCCTCTATCTTGGCCTTTATAGCCACAGTGATCACAGACTACTCAGTGATGCTCTCCTGGACAACCGTGGTCTGCACACTCCTCCTCTTCCTGTTGCATTGCTGTGAATCAGACCGGAAAGACAGACATGAGCTTATGATCCGGCTGGAATTGGAGTTTTCTGCTTGAAATGCATGCAGTGCCTTCCTACCTTGAAGGTGCTGCAGGTGCTGCGCTCGCAGAGTCGGGTGATGCAGTGCAGATAGTAGGTGGAGATGGTCTCATTCTGCTGCTTGATGAAGCGGAACGCCGGGAAGTAGAAGCGGGCCTTTTGGCTATCCCCGTTCTCCAGCACGGTGGTGAGCGGATCTATGGGGCACCTTTCAATAAAAGGCGAACCTCACAAGTGCCCCATTTGCACATCACAGGGATATACTGTACAGTGTATTAATGATAGAAAGGCAGGGGGATGAAATCAAGACGAGTGCTCCCTTTGGATTTAGAGGCACCTGCGGAGAGAGAACGAGGTCCCCAGCACCAAGTCGGAGACTCCAGGTCACAGGTGGAATCCTCCAATTTATCAAGACACAGAAAAGTGAAACTTTGGAAAGAGAGGAAGATACTTGTTCACTTTTATAAGCTTGAAGTTATGTTAGTTAAGAGTAGATCCCACATGACTGCAGCGCAGAGACAGAAGTGAGCACACTGCTACTGAGACGGTTTTGGAGTGAATTTACAAAATATCATTGGTCATATCTGAAGCAATATGTACAATTCAGAATCAGTTTTGGCATTCTCCATCGTCTTCACTTGTAAATGTGGTACTTAACACACATTATAATTCTCTAATTAATGTATCTATTAGCAGCAGCATTTATTTCCTCAGTATGTTGCTGTTCATTTTACATCTTAAATGGAATTGGAGATATTAAGGATTTAACACAAATCAAATATAATCTTTTTTTGTGTCAAAAATGTGTAAATCGGTTACTTTAAATCTACAACCCAAACATCTGGCTCACATCTGGTTCTTAAACAATTAACCAACACTTGCCTTTTAATCTAAAACCTTAAGCTGAAAAGTAAGTTGTCAGATAAATGTAGGTTGAGTGCAAATTAAAATATTTTCCCCTGGAAAATGGTGGAATAGAACTGTAAAGAAGCTTGAAGTAAAGTACCTCAAATTATAGTAGAGTATCTCAAAATTGTCCTTAAGTACACTGCTTGAGTTAATATGCTTTGTTACTTTCCACCTTAAGTGTAAATCTTAGAAGTGTGATACATACGTGTCCGACTCTGAACCAAACAAAGAAAAAGCTGCAGGTGTCATATAATGATAATGACTCTTACTGTGATGTCAGGTTGGATGCAACCAACTGCACGTGCAGATGTTTCTTCTCAGTTTGACGCCCAGGGGTGGGAAGACAAGCGCGTGATGTAATTTCTATCCTGGCAAAGGATGAGAGGGTAAAAATATCATACTTAAGAATAGCTTACATAAGATTAGTCAGTGTATGTCGGTGCCAGGTGGAAATGAGGGAATGTGGGAAAAGTGTAAAGTGGCACCAGGTACAAAGCCATGCTGAGGGTACTGATGAAGCTCCCATTGTCGTCCTTCAAAGCAATGGAGGAGGACGACCTACAAGGAAGAAAAGAATGAGCTCACACTTGGCACACAACTGAAATATTAGAAGTGTTTTTTTAACCCACATATTACACTTACACATCCACCTGGGTGTTGTTGATGAGATGCTCCAGTGGATAAGCACATGCACAGTAGTACTTGAGCTCTGCATCGTAGGTGACTGTCTGGATGTTGGAGAAGTCTATGAATATTCCCGTCCCTGGAACGCTCGTTGTTTGAGGAATTATTTAACGGAAGTATGATTATTTTAGAAATGCTTTAAAATAAACATTGGCCGACGTCTCAGCAGGGCAGTGATGAAATCACACCGAGGACGTGGAACAACTATTGCCTTCGCTTCAGAAGAGGAGAATTGTCGGATTGCGTGTGTCTGTGTTATATTAAGTCAAAAGCAGACTGAAATTGAAAATACTGTTTTTATTTCTTCTTACCGAGCTCTAGACACAGTACTCGGACCCCAGCTTAATGAATCTGCTCCTCAGCTAAAGGTTAAAAAGTCCCACGATCACCATCCCTCATGACTCAAATCAGGACACTTCATTGATGCAATACTCACTGAGAAGTTACTCCCACAGGCCTTTCCTTCTCTGATGGGGAAGCTGAACTTCGCCACAGGAGGTGACACCGAGGTGTCCAGCGTCCACATCCAGTCCACATTGTCCCCGGATGTGGTTGAGGATCAGTAAGCTTGTGCATTATCCAGTGTAGACAACCGGGCAGATTTGAATGTCAATGTATTCTGATGGTGATAAGATGGCATTGTGAAGGAAAGTTTCTGATATGATTTTCATTCAATTTAATAGAATTCATGCCGATCCCAAACTACTGTTCAGCATGCACGTTCAGATAGAGGACTTTAAGTTTGAAATGTCATATTAAAAGAACATGAACAAAGTACACATATAGTATCTATATATAAGAAATAAATGCTTGCACAAGAAGAACCACAGTTGATAAAATCATAAATATTTGATCAATTATTGCTGTTTCAACATCTAGGTGTGTCTCTTGTGTAAACACATTACCCTGTGCAACTAACAACCTTTCAAGTGTGAAATATCTGGAGTAAACTTGAATCAATATGGCATCCCTAAAGATCTACGTCTGAACTAAAATCGATACGACCCCTTGAATCCAAAACAAATAAGTGATATTGAAGGTCACGCTCATCTTACCTGGTTGTCTGGCATATGCTCCGCAGTCAGATACGCTGAGGGCCTCTCAGCCTGTAGTACACAAGGAGGTCAGGATGAGGAAGCTGATTAAAGCCATCTCACTGCTCTGCCGTCTGTGAAAAAGCTGAGGCAAACACACAGATGTCAAACACAGAAAATCCTAATGAATCCATCATAAGGCAGAATAAGTCCAGTGAGGCCACAAAGGTCCACATTTAAATGCTTAATCCAGAGCTGTCAATCAAGAAAACTTGGTTCGCCTGAGTCTTTCCTCCTCAGTCTCTTTGCTGGTTTAAGATAAAAGGGCAGCGGGCTGTTTTATATATGTCGAGTATGACTGTCCTGTGGTCACAGCGCTGTTTTAGGATTGGATGGAAACAGGGTCATTGCCACTTTGGTGGGGCTGCCTTAGTTTGCATAAACAATTCACTTTGTGTGGCGAAGGGCTTCTCCTGGAGGCAGATGATGAAACCCAACATAGTCCTCTTCGAAGATGCTTTAACAAAGTCCGTAAGGCTTTGTGACTTTGTGTGTGAAATGCAGCCTCCATTGCCTGCTAATATTAAACATAATAAAGTAAGAGTATGTATGGTTTCTACACACATAATAGAGGAAAGAGAACCTGTTGTCTTCTGAGGTTTAGCGTGACCCTTAAAGGTTCACTGTCTAATTTCCGAGCCACCTGCTCCGAAGAAATATGGAGCTGTATTTCAGTACTGGCTCCATACAATCTCAATTCATCGATCATCAAAACCATCGGTTATTAAAAAAGCCAACTATAGTATGTTGACCTGTTTATATTATAGTTGTAGAAGTTTGTCGTATTTATTGTATTCTAAGTTTTAGAGTATTCTAATGTATTCTTTATACTATTTAGTGTATTCTGCAGCTATACATCTCTCTCTTCTAGTGTCGAAGTATTTACTCTGTTAATGTGTAAACCTGTCAGTCTGTCTGCCAGTCAGTCAGTTCATTCGACACGACTGCTGAAACTCACTGCTATCTTACAATCTTCACGTGGGCCGGGAGTCACAGCGGGCTGATGGAGCGCTGGGTCGAACCTGCGTAGCGGCAGGAACACTCTACTCTCAGCGAACCAGCCTCCCGCCTACGTAGAGGACGAGGCGAGGATGCAGGTCGTCTGCCACTTTGGATTTAATCAAAACACATTATCAAAACGTGCAGGGATCATGGCTGTAATGTTGACGAGTCAGACAGCTGCACTTCTTCTCCCTCTGGTCTGAGGGCAGACTGGTGCTACATGGACTCACTATCGCCTCCTAGACATGAAGGGCCGGCGCCAGTGCAACACGATACATAGACATCTTTGACATAACGTCCACACTGTTACCTCTTCACACTCTGTTGATAATGAAAGTTCATTGTTTTAATGTCTTAAGTTTAAATTCTGGATTATTTTACACATTGAACCT
This sequence comes from Bovichtus variegatus, assembly GCA_943593645.1. Classification (NCBI taxonomy): domain Eukaryota; kingdom Metazoa; phylum Chordata; class Actinopteri; order Perciformes; family Bovichtidae; genus Bovichtus; species Bovichtus variegatus. The sequence continues at coordinate 10,059,387 of CALSCE010009465.1, read as the reverse complement.
TTAATGACCCTTAATGTGACACTTTTGCTTAAAGGTCCTTTTATATGATGACTTTTGATGCTCATTATTCGTGACATGTTATAATGCACGAACATGTGAGTCAGACTGGCAATGTGCCTTGTGAGTAACTTATTTTTGAAGTGTGTTTAGCATAAAGATTTACGTTTGAGCTTTTGTGTACGAAGATTAGACATTCCCGTAGATTTTGTGCATAATATAAAATTAGGTTAATGTTGAGGTTTAACTGAAAGAAGATGATTGTAAGACAGTTGGAAACCCGATCTTGTCAGGTGAGCCACCTGGGAAGAGAAAGCTCTAATCGGGGTCAAGTTGGAGGATGGGCGTCGTTGTCATTGTTTTGTCAAACGTATGAAACGGCACGGTCAAATACGCACTGCTGTATTTGACCGTGCCGTGAGTCCTTCTGTCCTCTCGTCCACACGCACACAGCCTCATGTATATTCCTCAGAATATGTTTACTTTGCTCATGACTCGCCTGAACTTGGTTTCAGCATTCAAAGCCAAATCCCAGCCTCATTTCCATTTTGGGAGGAGGGTTTAATCAATTATCGCTGATAGTAAACTGAGAGGGGGGATGATAGCATTTATTCCTCTCATTTCAGTTATCTGTGGTCATTGTGGACGCTGAATACATCTCAAAATGGCTGTTGAAATGAGGGATTAGAGTGATAAAGAGCAGTGAATGCAGCAGAGCCGTACAGGTCACAAAAACAGCCATGGAGTCAGATACGTGAGACGCAGCTGCCGCCAAAAGACATTTATATAGGTCATCAGAAAAGAAAATCGATACGATAAAAATGGAAGGAATAATTCTGGCGGTCATCAAATGAGCTCTGGCAGTGTTTGGTATTTTACTCATTTTCCTTGAGATTGGACACCAACGAGGCCATGACATTTGGAAAACCTTCACAGATATGTGTCAATATTAAAGAGGAATAAATAATCTGCCCGTAGTCACATAAATCATGGAGGAACTGGCAGGCAACCTAATTAAGGAGTCATTTATTACCCACAATACACATGTGTCATAGGCAGGCATAGGAGATGGTAGGTTGTGTTAACTGATATATAAAAGACTGGCCTGAGCCAGGATGTGCATGCAATTGTAAATATAAAATATTACGTTATATTCATATTTAGTATTACATGTAGTTGCCGTCACTTAAAAAAACTACGTATCTCCAAAACGTCAACATTTTATGATCTAAGTTTTAGCTTTTTTGTAACTGCAAATTGTATATTTTTATTGTTTGAATACACACTGAGGCTCTTTCACTCATGTAAATATCATCACTATCATCTGTACACAGTAGTTAAATGTTTACATTTGACCTTTGTCCAGCTTTGTTGTCCTTGCTTTAGCTGAGCGTCTATTTCTCTGTACATTGAGAGCAACGAACAACCTAATTCCTTGTGTGTGCACAATAAAGCTGATTCTGATAGGAATATGTATTTGTCAGATAATCCACTAGTTTTTTAAATGATTCATCTATCTTATAGAACTTGAATGCGACAATATGCCAAACAAAAATGTTATACTAATACTTTGATTATAACATTTTCCCCCACTTTTGTATATCCTTTTCTAAAATGTTGCGGCCTGTCAAAAACCTTGAGTTGAGATTGTTTTTTTATTCATCTGATCTTTTTTCTTCTTTTTAAATAATTGTTCAAAGTCATAGATCGATATCGGAAATATTCTTATTTGCTTTTCTTTTTCATTTAACTCTCGGTAACAAAGTGAAGCGTATTTTCTAAAATGTTGAAATATTACTAGTATGGTAGCTGTTATTTTAGAGCCAGATGAAGCTTTTTGTTTTTTTACATATTCTTCATCCCTAACATATTTTTTTTTATGTGATAATGCAACAGAAAACTTGAAACTGAATTCAAACATTCAACAATAAATCTTGCTTTTTCCTCTCAAAAGACTGCACAATGCTGATTTGTTGATTTTAACATTGTATCGGTTATATTGCTATAGCCTAAATACTATAAAATGTGACTGTAAATCAAAAAGTGAACAAATAACAATGCATTTATTTTTTGATAATTGTTCAAAGGCTATTTTGGTTTCGCGCTAATCTTTTTGTTTTTATCAACCCACTTTTCAAAATATCTTAAGATCAGATAAACTTTGTCAAAACAAGTCACTTTCATGAAACAAAACCGTCGTTATAAAAGATAATGTGAAGAACCGAAGACGACAGCTGCTTTAATGAGGTATTGGCTCTCATCAAAGAATGAAAGGGAATATTTCTGATGCAACCTTTTATTACAAGTTCTAAAGATTAACGTTTTCCATTTGCATCAGACTTATAAGTGTAAAGCTTTTGTAAACACTGTGATTAACCACCAATAGATGACAAATAATTCAACAAGAACAATGAGGTATTGAAGGCAATAAATACACAACACCTACAACAATAAAATATACACATTTAATAATGTGTGTAGAAAGGAAATCGCACATTTACACTATCAGTTTGTGTACCCAACATGTGTACACATTCTGCACATATTGTCAGTACCATGATGTCATTACATAAGACGTTAAGATGACCTTTATTCATTTAAAGGTGGTGTTCCAAACACCTGAGGCTGTGGTTGTTGGGAGGCGGGACTTCTGCAGGAAGCGGAGTGACAGCAGGGAGAAGCCCACGCTGACCGCGCCCAGGATGACCACGCCCGAGATCAGAGCACTGGTCACTGGGTTCATCGGCTGGGAGGGGTCACCTGATGCTGCGGGGGTAATAAAGGTGAAGAAAAGCAGAAACTTGAAACAGACATGTTTTTTTTGACAAGGGCTTAGCATAACCTAAGTTTGTTTCTTTCACTTTCAGAAAGAGAAGTGGAACTTTTTAGTTGTTCCCCTTCAATTTCCAATGGTATCTGCTATCTCTCCACCTATCCCAGGACTTAGTCACGGATGATATTTTAAATCTATTTCGGTTTTGCAACATTGCTTAAGGGAGCTTACCAAGTTGGGAGTTGTTGACAGGCGTTTCATCTGGAAAACGATTTTTAAAAATGTTTATTAGTATCATTTGTACAGATACAGATTTTAATCTTCAATGGCTCTGTGGATGTTTTGATCTATTGGTCTAAGTTTAAAGAAGTAGTTCAACATTTTGGGAAATATGCTTCTTTGCTTCTTCGCTTTCTTGCTGAGAGCTAGATAAGAAGATTGATTCTACTCTCCTATTTGTATGTTGAATATGAAGTTGCAATTAGGAGGCGGTTAGCTTAGCTCAAAGCTTAAAGACTGGAAACAGGGGAAATAGTTAGCCTGGCGGACCAAGACATCCCCTCACACATAAGCCATCGTAAAACCACAATATGACATTTCTATTCTTCTGATTTTGTACAGATTAAACAAACAATTTAATCAGTAATGTTTTAATGAGTCTTTATGATGAGCTAAATCATGCTGGTGGCAGCTTTAATGGTGGAGGTCCTCATATTCAACAGAAAGTTTTATCAATTTTCTTATCTAACTCTCAACAAGAAGTGAATAAGCTTATTTCCCAAAATGTCAAACTCTTCCTTTAAAAGTCAGTTCATGGTTCATACCACTCCTGGTGATGATAGGTCCAGCGGTTATGATGGCGTTATCAGATGCCACTGGTAGGGAACCAAGGCTCTCCTCTCCATCACGTCTGCGCCGTCGCCCACAAATCTGCCAATCACGTCATCAGATTTCAGTCCTCGTTGAGGTAAGGAGATACAAACTGAGATTCATGATTTTTACACTTACCGGCATGAGCATGATGCAGTCGTCCGCCCGGCAAAGCTTTGTGACGCAGTGCAGAAACACAGTTGACATCTTCTGGTGTCTGTGTTTAACAAAACGGAAAACCTCGAAGGAAAAACGTCCCATCTGACTCTTCCCATTCTCGAAAACTGTCGTCTGTGGGTCTTTGGAGCAGCTGTGTCAAAAGAGGACAACACAGATACGCACATATGTGCATACTGACAGATTTGACATCTAGATTTATGCTTAAGCACTCATTGAGAAAAAGTAGCATTCATTTAGGATAAGCCATTTGGAGAGCCTGAATAGATAATGACTCCCTTTTGTGGTTTATCAAGTCATCATCATGAGGAGGGGAAAAAAAGTGAGATTACCCAAAGAAAAGGTCATAGCGGAGTTCATCATTAGGATTCCCTGAGGGGGTTGTGTAACAGTAGTCCATCAAGATGTTCCACCTGCAGCGGGACAAAACTTTGAGATGGGATGGAGGATAGAGATCTAACTGCACATGGGAAAGCACAGATCAGGACTTTCTCTGCTGCAGACTGGCGCCTTCAAGTATAACAATAACATAATGATATAATGAATGCAGGCAAACCATAGAAAAAAAAGGATGATTCTGAAAAAACGAGGCTGGGAAAGATGCTGCGATTGACCAAAATGTCATCTCAGCTTCACTGAAGTTGTTGTTGTAATGGAAAAAATATCTGTTACATGAGCAATATTTAAGACACCTTAAAATTAGGAGAAAATCAATATTCAATTGTGAATAATCGGATGTCTGGTACCGTTTGTCTAAGTTTGTGGCTTTCACGGCAGCAAATACTCTGGTTTTCAGAGCCAGTCCAGCCATTGGAATAGAGAGAGGTTGATTGTATGTTGAATCCTGTAAAATAAAAAGGTGGTTCAAAACATGAAACGGGGAAATTTAAATGAATAGAGGGTCTCAGTCCTGACATAATCAGTGTTTAAATTATAAGGCTGGTGATATTCTCTATTTTTTTTATTGTCAATAAATCACTTGAAAAGACCAAAAGCAACAGTGTGTTATTCCGTCCCGGAAAACTTCTAACTTTACCAGCCTGTTTGTGGCTCTCAGGTTCTTTTGTACGAAAGATATAACTCTTTGAAAACACATATATATATATATATATATATAATATATAGAAATATATACTTTCATTTGAATAAAAAAAAAGAAGCTTATTTGTTCCTCAAACAACAGGGCACTGTTGTTTTTATTAAACGTTACTCAATAAGGAGTAAATTGTGCATTTGTTGGGGACTATTTTTAGTGGCGGATTAATACACATTTGGTGTTAAAGTGAGTATTTGCAGCAGCAGGACTTCAAAACTCAACCACAGTGCCCACGTTCATTGTAATGAAAAAGATAAAAAAATTAATTGTTGGTTTTGGTCTTTTCATGGGATTTGTTGACAATAAATGAAATATTACTAGATTCAAAATGATTAATCTTGGGATTCTTCAGTTAGCCTCCTAACTCGCTAACTGTTATATACTTTTAAATAGTTATTATATTTATTAAATGAAAACACTAACTTGATTTAAACTTTACGAACATTACAAAATATCCCTCCTAATTCAAAGCTTCAAAGTTCATGCCTTGCAGCAGAAATGATTGAATATAATAGGTTGAAGAGAGCAGTGTACTCACGTTGTACAGGATCATACTCAACGTGCTCACAAATGTACCGTTGCTGTCCTTGACAGATACAGCAGCGGAGGAGCTGTGAATAGATTCAATACATTCATTTCAATGCTATAAGTCACTCTTTGTGGGTATTCACCTGATAATTCTGAAAGCACAGTAATTTGTATTAAGTACAACGATAAAACTGGAGTACATTCATTCACTTATGTGGCTAAAAGACAACAGTTGAATGTATGCATGTGACTTAGCATCAAAGAAAAAATGCAAATTCTTTAATAAGTGGTTCACAGAAGACAACAATACACAAACTCGCTGAGGCTTTGAAACCAGGCGCTTAATTGTCACCACAGATTATTGAACCAAGAAACAAATCTTAATTAATCTTTGGCTGCAACTTACGATGCCAGTTGTGAGTTATTGACCAGGTACTCCAGCGGGTAGCTGCAGCTGAATTTATACAACAAGCCGGGCAGGTAGCTGATTATAGCTGGCGGGTCAGGGGTGTCGATATAGCCTGAGACATTCCCAATTTGTACCAGAGACATGTTCCCATAGGCATTGGCCCCATAGGCTGTGCTGACCTGCAGAGAGAACCATCTCAGCCACGTCACTTTGCTTTCGCCAAGGTCAATAAACAACAAGATTTAGTTGCTTATTGATTATTTTAACACCATGTGCTCGTGTTTGTGTATTCTTTACCACCAGGCTGTTACCGCAGGCCTCCAGAGTGCTGAGACTGATGCTGAACAGGACCGCTGTGGGGAAGGTATTGTTATTGATGAAGCCACGGCATTGGGCGTCACTGTGGTGACCGTTCAGGGCCAAATCTGTGTCGGTGTAGCCGGAGAAGAGCACGGGGCAGAAGTTGATCTTCAAGGTGATGGTCTGAACCCCACAGTACACACTGATGTCCCGCTCACCTGGAGGAACAGAGGAAGAAGGGAAGGTTAACGATACCTTTTCAAATTAAAAAGCTAATGATGGTCACTAGAAAATGAGCAGATATATTTTTGAGTGCCAAGCCGGTAATGCATGGGCCGCAAGGGAAGGGCTGGTTTTGATTAGTGAAACGTGCCAAAATTAATGGGAAAAATATACTTTAAATCAATGTACATAATTTACCCCTGATGGATAAGCATTATTTTTAATGCTATAGCTAGTACAACTGGGGCTAATTTGGTAGTCAAATGTATAATAAGGTATAATATTCTCATCAAGCTATTTGTTTTGATGAGAAAAAAAACAAAACATCCGATAAATGTTGTAAAGTAAATATTACACTAGAAATATCATGCAAAATGTACTTAAGTACTGTACTTGAGTAATTTGCACTTCCCATTATCTTATGTTCTGATTAACTGCCCCCCTCTCCCCCTACTTCCACACACCCGTCTCCACCTTCATTTTGATCTCAACAACACACCTGTACATTTTTGTAACTTGTAAATCATTCCACAGAGAGACGGACAGAAACATAAACACCCGGCAAAGTACAGAAAAAAGCGCTTCTGGGGCAGTTCCTGCTACAGTAGGTTTCTCCAAAACCACAAGGTGAAAACAATACCAGCTGGTAACCACGCGCTGTTGTGGCTGGTAAACATAGTTGTAATCATTTATAATATAGTGTCTTCGTAGGTTCTAAATGCATTCATTAACTGTTTATACTCCCGTATAAACAGTTAATGAATGCTTTATAACAAACTTATTATTATTTCACACGTGAACATGGCTTTCATATCGTAATCTTATGAAGCATTCATTACCATTTATAAACCAGAAACAGATGCCTCAAAGGAGGAATTACAGTTGTTGATAAAATACATTAACAAACACTTTGAAAATGTCATTATATTTGCTTACAACTACATTACAGTGTTTCATAAAGTGTGATAAACCATGTATTAAAGTTGTACCTGTGTTCCATGCCTGTAGGCGGAAGAGCGCGTGAATTGTAAAGAGAAAACATGTTATGTGAAAGTATTCTCACCAGGAAACCTGCTGTGGTAGCTGGCGTCACAGTTGTATCCATTAAACTGCGTGGAGACCGAAGCGGCGTTACTCATCAGCAGAAGGACAAAGCACACTCGTGTCATTTCAGCACCTGAGAGAGGTTTGCCCACTGTCATCTTCAGAAGGTCAACATTGCATTAACCACAGTCCTCAGGTACATGTTAAAAAAACGCACTTATCTCAAAATTAGGTGTTCGAAAACAATGGCCCCAAAGCCTCTCTTTTCCCCCGACTGCTGCACGCTATGACCTCTATCAAAGTAGTACAACCTTCTTTCCCCAGGTCCCCTAATCCTTCTTATCCTGCTTCCTCTGGCCCCTTTTACCTCAGGCGCTCATGTTGGGCCAAAACCTTGATTACCCAACCCCTTTTAAACTGAGGTCACCCCTCTTTCCAGCTCATTTCATCCCAACTTCTCTTTTTTTCTACCCTTGTTTACCTGTTTCCTGCCTTTTCCAAAGTAATTGGATGGACCCCCTCTTTCCCTGGTTTGTGACGAGAGAATAGTTCAACACTGTGGCGTTTGGTTTTTGATGGACCTTAACTAAAAAAAAAACAAAGTGAGCCTTACGTGTATCTATTGTGCGTGCACAGATGAGAAAGATAGAGGGATTCATTATGCAAACACTTTGACAAAAAACCCTGCCGCAGTGAAGAACATGGGAAACTCCATCAGAGCTGAATGGCTTGGACAAATCTTTTCACAGTGCCCAGAAACCTGAGCGTACTCGAAGGGTTCCCACTCGTCTCTCCTCGGTCTGATCTCCGTCTGTCAGCTCACACAAACGGTGGGCCTCAGCAGGGAGGGGCCCAGCCCGGGAATTAAGCTGTCATCGGCTGCTGCTGCGGCCCACATTCACATGAACATAAAAGTCAGCTCACGGTCTGATGCAGGGCTGTGTGTGGGTAATTGTGATGCGCAAGGCATCACTTAGAGTAAAGGCCTTCAGTGGTGTGTACATCTCAAGCGTGGCGTGTTCAGAGCTACAGAAGTGAAAAGTGGAACCACGAGTGGGTTTAATGGTTTTGTTACTCTGCATAAATCTCGAGATGTCCCACTCACCTTTTAGTGCAGATGACTTTGACCTTTAAACTGATCTATACCAAGAGGTGTAAAGAGTGACGTTGGAGCCTAAACAATATTTTTCTTACCGTCACTAAAGCACATAAAAAGACCAAAAACCAGTTACCAATACTTTACAACTTTGCTATGCAGGCTGTGGTTATCAGTCCGAGGTGATAACCACAGGTTCCTATGACATGCATCTTTAAGAACAGGTTACAAATACATTTGAATGAAAAACCAAAAATGCCCAACAGTACACTGCAGTGTTTATTAATTGTTACTAAACAGGAGTTCATTTGATTTGTCAGGGACAATTTTTAGTTGCGCATTAATACACATGTGGTGCTCTAGTGAGTATTTACAGGAGCAGGATGCTGTTTGTGGGATTTAATATGCTACGGTGCCCATGTTCATGTTTCACTCAGTGCTACAGAGTGGCTGTTTTTTCTCTGCTTTTTTTCTCAAGCTTTTGGACACAATAGAACTCTATGGCACACAGAAATAAGACATACTAGGCTTTGGCTACACAGGCAAGACTTTACAGAAGGATCTGTTCATTGTTAGTTTGGGATTTATATGGGATTTGTTAATGACAGGAAAAAAATAAGAATGGTGCCAGCCTTGCCAAGGAAGACCTCAATTTACTTTGCTACAAAAAATGAAAAGATTATATGCAAAGCACTGTGAAGAAATAGCTGAAAACGAATCAAAGGCCATTCGACTGTTGGTTTAAATCAATAACAGTCTAGTTTTTAATTGACAATGTAACCAACAACTTATTATCTTTCCTACTTTCTTATTATTTTTCTTCACCTTAAAGTCTTTCCTTCACCCGAATAGGACAAATACCATGGCAAATAGTTTCACTTCCTGTTTTCAATGTTTTCTTGTTCGCATGTGTAATCTGATGTAGTTCACCACAAGGTCCGTTTATTCATTTTTCCGGAGTTTTCAATTGTTTCACACTGTCTTCCTCAGCAGATGGAGTTTTAAAGTTCCTTTGTTTTAGCTCTACTGTCTTCATGTATTTCTCTCACTGAAAAAAACAGACATTAGCAGCGTTAGACGCATCATCGGGACCTAGGCTGAATCTACAACTAGGCACTTGAAAAGCACAACAATGGAACGGTAAGGGCCTCTATGTGGCTTTTAAAAAACATGTTTTTTACCTTTTTAAGTCTTTGATGCCCTGTCTCAAGATGTGTTCAGTACTTGTGTTTATCTGTCTAACCATTTTTTTCTTCTTATCAATAAGTATTACAGCCTCACTGTAGGGCCGTAGAGTCCTTGGTGGAATTATGAAGGTTATGTAACTACATTGCTTGGTTCATACTAGGAAAAGATTGCTGTTAATCATAAATTATCACAAACTCACTGCCATACAGAAAATCTGGGGCGGAATATAAGCCTCTTTCACTGAAGATATTTCAAAAAGTCGGAGGAAAGCAGGTGTAAATAATAAAATGAATGATGGCTGAATCCCATTTAGCTGCTTCAGTCTTCAGGTTATTGTGCATTCTGGCTCGTGTTTTCATCCACCTGTTTTTATGTGCATTTTCAATTTGCAAAAAAAAAACCCTGAGTGGAGAGCAAATGGAACATGGAAAAAAACTTAAATTAATCATGAGGCACATGAAGCATGTGATTTAAACGTCACTCATGCTTCCACTGAAGACAAAAGACGAGGAGACTGTAACCTTCCTCAACTTATTACATGAAACACATTGAAATGTCATATTTCCTTTATGTTTTCAATATTGTTTTCTATTGTTTGAGGCCCACCTTCAACTACGTTATCTTGTTGTATTGTCTCGTATCCACATAACAGTAGTGGATGCAATCGCACATCAATTCGCAATGTCTGGAAATGTGTTTCATTCCTTGTTTGATTTGCTGTTTGTTTTAGTCTGTTGTTTGTTGATTTATGTGAAACTTTTTATGCTGCGGCAAGGACTTCCTTGTAAAATAAATGTAAAATAAAACAAAATATTAGCTAAATTTGGATGGAAACTTCTGTCATGGCTTACTACACACGGTACCATCGTGGCTTGTGCTTTTCATACTACGACAAAGTCACTGTCTGCTGTGAAAATGCTTATTTTTTCAGTGTAGAAACACTGGTTGGTTTTTGGGGCTCTGGGCAAAATGGTTTTGGGGAATGTGTGTAGGTGTGTGGGGGCTCACAGCTCATTTTTTGCCCTGGGGCTTCCCTGCGGGTTGATCCGGCTCTGTGCCTCTTTCTATAACTTGTCTTTTTTAAATCTGTGTACATTTAATAAGTAAAAACAATAAAATAATTATTATTTCAGGAAAAACAATACGGGTGTTTGTGTACGAGAAGCCGTACACACACTCGATGGCCCCGCAGAGCCCTGACGAACACAGCTGGCTGTAGGTTTGTTTGCTATTCTCTGCTGCTCACCTGCCCCTCAGATGAGGTAGGGCTGAAATCAAATATGAAACGCTAACACACAGAAAAGTGCCATCCGAGCAAACACGATCAGATGGCCTCGTACACATAAAAAGAAATGCATACGCTGAATCCGTCACCATCTGGCTTAGTTTACAAATCCCACCCAGCAAACGACCTATTTACCCAATGTATAGTTTGCTCCTGTGCTTGTGTTACAGTCACATGACTTTCTTTAAGATATATGCTGAAATAATACACTTGTGGGTCTGTGAAAAACATGTGTACACACAAAACAATGCTCAATGTCTGGGGTATCGTGTTGATTTTCTTCGCTGTAATCTTCACCTTACATTACCTGTTAATTTGGTATCAAAAGCATAGCAAGATCCATGAGAAGCTCCCTTAGTTCACCTGATGTTGGACCTCATCTCCCAGATGTCACGTTTGCAAGAAAACCTTCTTTATCATACACCTTTGTGCAACCCTCCTGAGCTTTGGGAATGTTTCCCGCAGGTCCTTGTGCTCAGAGACTTTTAATGGCTCAGGACCAACCGCCACACTGAGATCTGCCTGATAGAGCCGCTTCTATCTGATAAACCTGAAACATCCAGACTCAACAAACAGACATCTGAATCACACAATCTGGGCTGCATCACAAAACCTGTGAGAGTGCCGGCTGTAATCTGAAGCTCTAGTTTTAACACTGGTGGGAAAGTGAAACCACCATCAAAGGCCGCGCTGCGATTTGATCCTCAGCGAGTAATGTTTCCAAAAGCCAGAACCTTTTATTATTTTTTTTTTTACCTTGGCAGAAGGGCAATTTTACAATAATCGGGGAAAACAGCATCTTTTGGTGGGCTGGAAACCTGCGACAATTCCCAAGTGAGAAGGGAAAACAACAGGTTTGCTTATTGTTTATGTATGAAACCCAACTCTGTATTAAGAGCACAGCATGTGAGGAGCACTGCTTTTCTTCAACATGACCTTGTCAAGGATGTCAGTCAAGTGAAACTAGCTATTTTTGTATTCCACACAGATCAAGTATCCACACACGTACACCTTAATTGAGAAACTCAACCTTAGATACAGAAAAATTGAGATTTCTTTGTTTATGCTGTAATAAAACATGTCAATTAACTTAATTTATTTTTAATATATGTGAGGCTAAACAACCAGTTTCTTTAAAACTAATAGATAAAGTATCCAAAAATACACTGAATATGCTAGTTGATAGGTTGTAGAACTGAATTGGGTTTAAATGAATATTCAAGCAGAAAGAATTGTGAAAAATGAAAGGAAGAGCTGGATGGTTTTACATCAATTCGTAATGTTTGACTGGATTATTTACTGCACACTGTCCCAGCAGTAATTCTGAATTTGAGAGTTAGTTTCATTAAAACATGAAAATTGACAACTCGGTCTGATACAGAATCCATAAGTGAGAAACATGATAGACTTTATGTTTGGAGATACTCGTGGCACTGTGCTGCCCCCCTGTGTCACACTGCGGAACAGCTGCAGCCTCCACTGATAAACTTTCTGGTGGGAAGTAAACAAATACAAGTACTGTAGTTAAGTACAATTTTGCAGTACTTGTACTTTACTTAAGTATTTACATTTTTATGCTACTTTATACTTCTACCCCACTATATTTTGAAGGCGAATATTCAACTGCACTACATTTATCTGACAGTTACTTGGACGATCCAAAATATTAATACACACATAATCAACTGGTACACTGTGCATTATTATAGATCAATCTATATAAACTTATAAATGCTCTATATAAACTTACAATGAGCCCCACATTTACCACCTGCAACATTACAAATGCTTGCACGTCAATGCATCCATAGTTAGTCCAATGATACTGATACGAGCCATTCTGCATAACGAGTACTTTTACTTTTGGTACTTTAGGTATATTTTGATGCTAACATTTTTGTACATTTACTAATGTCATTTTGAATGCAGGACTTTTATTTGTAATAGAGAATTGCTACTTTTACTTCTGAGTAAGATCTGAGTAATTCCTCCGCCACTGGTTTCCAGTATAATTGAACTTTATATGAAGAATGATAAGTTAGTGCCACCGGAAATTGAATTTGCATTTTGAAAGTTTGACATTACTAAGCTTATCGTAACCTGGTGAATTAAATAATGAATGAATCTGATGTGGAAAGGTTTTTGGACATTCAGTCAGTGTTACATTTACGTTTTCATTACAGTTTTAAATGCCACTGCTTTGCCTTCATTTCCTACACTTGCCTAATTGTGTACGTTCACAGTTTTAACCTAATGCATAAGAAGAATGGGTATCCCCAAGATCTTGACATTTAATTAAAGACAAAAATGTTCTAAATGTCTAAATGTAATGACAAAAATCAGGTGTAGTTAGACCTTTACTAAATCTCAGGGTGAATTTTCCTTCCAACATTAGGATGTATGAGGCGGCAGATGTACTTTAAGGAACCAATAATAACTATTAGTTGTATAAAACTTTTAAAAAAGTGCTTCACAGGAGAACAGATTAAAAAAAACATTAACAACAATCAAATAACAGAGATGATTGACTGTTTGTTTTTCTGGATTATCAGACCAGTAAACAAAAGCATCCGAAGGATAACATGTTAAAGTGAAAACACTTATTTCCAACATGGTCCCAAGATTTTAGAAGACAAAGAAAACACAAGACATTCAACATAAAAAAAACCCAAATAAACAAAAAAACAATCCAACACGTCACCACAATTTCAGACAAATATACATAAATACAAAATAACTCTCACAACAAAACACAATGCACGCAAATGTCACGATAAAGCTGTCACCCTGTTCCAAGGCACTACCCTGACTTCTATAAGTCTCAAATGTAAAGACTTGATGTGTAGCAAAAGGATGTTGCATGACATGGCACATAACAATCCTGGCTACAATATTCAGATGATTGAGGCATTACAAAGAGGTTTGATCCATATGACCCAAATGAATCAAGAGTTAAAAGAGACATGAACTGAAAGACCAAACCAAGCCTATATGAGACAGACTCATATGAAGTCTCACCACTAACCCAGTCCAGTAAAGTAAGAAATAAAGATCCGCTTGTTTATTTATTTATTTTTTTGTATCGTCGTAGAATAAAAACGTCTATGTGTAGCCTCATCTGGAGAGTTTTTGTTTCGTCGTTTCAAACTGGTACGTTCAAGTTATTTTTGTTTACTTTTTCAATTTTCTCTTGAATCTTGTGATACTGCAGGAAGCATGAAGCATCTTATATAATCTAACAGACCCATGAACATATAAAATATCTGGCTTATAGACGTTTTTCAACTCAAGTACTATTAGGCTTTACTTGCTTTACAACAACAAAAGACATGACACACTTTAAACTACACAACAACTGCCTGACATCTATGGGATTGCATACATTTTGGAAGGACACTGTATTATGGTGAATGTTTTTCTCTCTATTTCTATGTATTGTATATATGTACATAAGCAGTCTCAATATATACTAGGAGAGTTTTGTTTTCTTTGTTCGGACACTGTGTGTTTCCACTAGCACTACATATTTTTTTTCTGTGTAAGGTTGATCTTTTTCTCGACTTTTGTCACAGCAGGATGTATATAAGCGGCTTCCATAAGGAAACAGGGCTGTAAACATGTAAACATCTGGTTTATAGACATTTAGACACAAGTCAGTTTGTATTTGGTGAAAATTATGAAAATAATTTGGATAATTTGGAAGGACTGTTCCAGAATATCACAACTCTTCATGACAGTATTATTACAGTGATTTTAAGTGAGATGTGAGATGCTACAAGGCAAAAGTGAGGTCACTATGAATTCAGCTCGAAACAAAAAGTCTCATTGCTTCACTCTGTTAGGCCTGTTGCAGCCTGCCACTCCACTATGTCCACTCCTCAATCAATACAGGCTTCATCCTCTCATCCAGGCCTCTGGCACTCCTGTGACTGAGCATTTGTGCCTCCCTCACCCTCCCACCCCACCCCCCACCCCAGCTGGCCTGCGGTCAGTTGCTGTACACCTGCACCACAGCAGACATAATGGGAGCTCAGCAGTGTAACATCTGATTCAGGCTCTGCAGGGGCGGTGTGTGTTGTGTGTGCAGCCAGGTTTTTCACCCTGAGAGCTCCAGCAGTCTGAGCAAACAGGCCCGCCATTTCGCCTCCTCGGTGGTCTTTTTTCTTTCATAGCGCCTTAAAGCGGAGCAGCGGCAGGAGGAGGAGAAGCGGCGGCGGCGACGACTGGCGGAGCGGCGGAGGCAGGCAGGCAGGAGGAGAGACGCAGGGATCCGGTGTGCCACATCGGGATGAGAGCGAGACAGAGACCCGGGTCGGATGAGTCAGCGAGTGGACCCTGCAATCACGGCATCCCTGAAATCTGACTGACGGAGGCTAGCGACGCAACAGAAATAGAAACAATATAACATTTTTTGATTGTTGTTGTTGTCGGATTCCGCTTCTCTTTATTCCGCCCTCCCCTGGTCCGCGTCTGCCGTAGCCTAGTTTTGATTTTTTTTTTTTTATTTCCACCAAGGTGGGAAAAGGGGGGGTCCGGCAAGGTTGCGGAGGAGGTGGAGGTTTTATTTTCTTTTTTTCCTAAAAGCTCACACCCGAAGATAAAGCCAGACTACATTTTAAAGTCTTTTGTTGCATTGCGTGAGTGAAGATGTCGGGGCAGAGCATTACGGACAGGATAACTGCAGCCCAGCACAGTGTAACGGGATCCGCCGTGTCGAAAACAGTATGCAAGGCCACCACTCACGAAGTAATGGGCCCGAAAAAGAAACATTTGGATTGTGAGTATCTCTCTTTTTTTTTTTTTTAAACAGCACATAAGTGTTGAATCACCGCAGGCTCCTCGCGAGCGGAAACACCGCTATAACTCGCTGAGTTATGGCGGTGGAGGAGCTACAAGGCCTCAAAGCCTCAGGATAGGCTAAATGCTACAGCTTGTTCATGTCAGGGAGATTATATTGTTATAACATCGAGCTCAGGCCTTGTTGACATAGTGCTTTGCATAATTAAGAAGGGTTTAAAGATGTAGCGGCCTTTTATTAAGCCTTACAAATGATTTTCTTTTCATTTTTTGTCACAAATAGCTGTCAAACTAGCTTGTCTGGCTGTCTGGTTTTGTTCACCCCCTTTCTCTTGTCATTCTCGTGTCCACTCATTGATTTATATTTTCAGTGTTTAGCCTACAATTGCAGACAATTTGGATGCATGTTTAGTTGACCTGTATCTAACAGAAAACAGGGAAAGCAGTGTTAGCAAGTGGGCCCATACCACTCACAGGCCTTGCAATGAACATTTACAGAAATCCAATTTCATCTCCCATCTTGGTGCACCTGCAGCTGGACAAGTGTCTGTTCCAGGTTACTTGGTGAAGTGATTGAGGAATATGAGAACCTGAAGTTTTGTCATGGTGGGGACATGATGCCTCAAGACGCTAACAACAAATCACAGTTTGTGTGTGTGAGGTTTGAGAGTTTCTTTCCTTCTTTACTCAGGACATCAAACACACCTCTGCATGTACCTTGACGTAAGCACAATAGCCTAAATCCTCGTGCGATCGTTAGTGTGATGCACTCAGTCAGAGGAGTCACTGTTCGTCTGTACTTAGTGATGCAGTGGGTAGATTTTCTGCATATCGATCTGCACTTGCAAATGCATGATGGCAGCAATGAAAGTGTTTTTTTTATGAATGTCCTGCGTCATCATAAGAGTTCAGTAACAGTCCAGGAAAAAAAAAAGGTGTACGCTGGATCTTCAGACTCCAGACTCACTGTAATGATCCGTGGAGTGAAATACAGTGAACATATGATTAGTTAACAGGTAATAAGTCGTGGTTACTTTTGCAGAATATTTTTTGGCTTGATGTTAAAAGTTGCAGGTTCCACACCTGTTGTGCTGCTCAGGACTCCCCGAGGTGAGATGAGTGAAAGTTGGCAGAGTGGCTCTCTGTTGGCTCATGGTGCCAGCCCCAGGTGACTGACGTATCCCAGTACACAACAGAGCCCAATGTAACAATAATAACAACACCGTATCCTCTCGTTTTATGGCGAAACATAAAGGAAGCGGAATGAATTTGTTTGTGGTTTATTAAGTTTATAAGTTAAGATGGATTTTTTTGTGTCCCTTTTATGTTTTCTCATGTCTCCTTTTGACAGAATAGAAGCAATAGTTTCTTGTGTAATTCCTTAATATGTAAGTATGACATATGGATATTGTATGACCTTATTAGGGAGTTGACAATACTTTGATTAAAGAGGAGAGAGAGATGGGGACCAACTGGAGTTGAGAGAAAGTGTTGGAAGTATAGGAATGCACAATTATGGCTGAATATGGATATGCTTGAAATGTTTTGATATTAATGTCGATACAACATGTGAGTTAAAACATTTTTTATTACCTTTCTGTGATGAATATAAGCGTATTGTTTTACGAAACAGGTCTTTCATTTAACAAAAGGAGCCAAGCTTCTCAAATGTTAATTGTCTAAACACAAGCGGTTGTACGAGAACTTTTTCTAGATTTGACAAACTCTTAAGATAAATCAGGACAATTAATATAGACCGCTAAATCATCTGATTTTTAAACTCTCAATTTAATTATTCATTCATTCATGCAGCCTTTATTTTGACTCCAAAATACTGGAGACCTCATTTACAATATAGCCGAGTTAAAAAAAAACATAAACAGCAAGAAATACGAGGCCACCAAGAAGCACAAATAAGAAACTTAAACTTAAAATTTAAGGCAAAGCAATATACAAAACTCCTGTATTGGTCGGGCTATACTACTCGTTGCTTCTGGCCTATTTTGAGGTTTTAGTCCCAGCCTTATGCATGATAAGGACTAGCAAGTCATTCAGTGTTATGATTTGTAAACTTAGTGTAGAATCCAGGCCTGCAACTAATGGTTATTTACGTTTTTTAAATTATTCTTAATTAATCATTTGGTTTTAGACAATGGAGAAGCTGATGTCTTAAACATGCTTGATTCTGTCCCACCAACAGTTTACAACCTAAAGATATTCAGTTTACTGTCACATAAGACAAGGGAAGATTTGAGAAGGGAATATTTGGCATTTTTGCTTGAAAAATGACTTTAACTTTGTGTAGTGTGTAGTGCCTGAGACTTTGGTATTTAATGCATTCTTCTACAAAACTCTTCTTTTTTTTTTAAACCAGAAGCCAAAGTACTCAATATTTTAAAGCTATCTCTATTACAAGCAGTCCTATGAGAATTTGGCCTAAAAATACTGAAAATTAAATAGGAAAATATTTGATAAAAGATTAAAGGTGTCCTGTGAAGTTTTCTAATGAACAAACAACATTTGTGTTTACACTCAGTGGTTCTCACCTAATCATTGAGCTCTAACACATGTGTTGACTACATTTCCTTTCCAATTTGCAATTTTTAAGCATTTTTATCCAGCATTGTTGCAGCCATGTTTACTAGCTAGCGGTCTTCTTCCCTGTGTATTTTGTTACCGCCACCTGTTGATCCGTGGAGTAGTGTCAAAATCTACACAGGGAACCTTTAAGTAAACAAAATTATTAATCTGACATTTGATGCCAGCTTTTTGATTCAGCTCTGTTCTGATTGAGCCAACTTAAAAGTAAATTGACTCTCAATAATGTAGATTTAGAATCACAAGGATACAAGATGTATTGTCATTGTACAGCACAGGGCAGTGCAACAAAATGCAGTTGTAGTCTCATTTTGCTACATGAGAAAAAAAGGAAGAAAGCTATTTTTTTGTGCTGGAGGTTGCAGGATCAGTTCTGGAGTCTCACAGCCTGAGACAACAAATGTGTGTCTATATTTTGCTTGTTGTGCTTTGTGACGATGATTTGAACCTGACAAAGATTTCTGTTAGATCAAAACATGCTTAATTAAACTTGTTGGGAGCTTCTAATTCTGAATCTAGCTTTTTGATGACAGTATCAAGGTTTGATACCCAGCCTTATACATATTTTGTGCTCCTGGGCAAAAAATAAATATTATAATGATACTATTTCATAGTGTTGTCACAATAACAAAATGATGACTTCAAATACGATACCTGCCTAAAGTATCTCACTGCCGATACTGGAACCATACCACGGCAAACACCTAAAACATCAGGAAAAGTAATTTTGTATTTTTGTAAACACTAAATATCTAGACACTGTCAATGCAAGATGTGAAAAGAGCCATTAAACAACAGGAGTTTAAAAAAAAAAGTTGTTTTTTAAATGATGTGAAGAGTTTTGTATCATGAAATGCATAACAGTGAAACACAGTTTATTACTGTGATTTTGTATGTCAGAAACATTTTTTCAGAAGACATTTCAACACATTTTTAATGATATCCTGAATTGATTAATTCTGATTTATATTGATTCCCGACATATAGCCCAGGCTTACTGGTGATTAACACGCTGTTCAGCACCATCATGACTGTTTAATGAATGAATTAGAAATCATTAATGTCAACCACTGTGAATATTTAGCGGGCTGATTGTAACTTGACAGCACTGTCAGTGTATCCTCCTCCCCCATATTCCTCCTCCTCATCATCCTCCTCCTCCTCCCTCGTTCTCGTCTCCTCTCCTTCATCTTCTTCTCTGGGCAGTTCAGCCACCCATGCTAACTGCTGCTGCTGCTTCTCTGGAAGGTTATCCTGTCCTACTTAAAGTCCCCCGCCTTTTGAAAAGTCAAATATAGGACAGAAAGGGAGGCCCAATTACCCCGTCAGTCTGATCACTGCTGTGAATGGCAGGGTTATTAGCACTTTGACTAACATTCACCCAGCACATGGATGTAGGATGAACATGTCAGCAGAGGAAGTGGGGCAGAACATGTTTGATTTGCATCTCAATGCCCTGCACTTTATGTTGGTCTGTTAAAAGGATGTTTTGTTGCCAATAACAATTACAATGAATGCTATCAGTTTCTCCTTCTGCTGCAGGGATCCCTGGTTGCATTGGTGATGATTTACTGTTTATTTTTTGTTGATTTTATGTAGGAAACCTCCTTGTTTAACATACCATTGCAGCATTTTACTCACCATGTTTTAAAGTATTTTGAGTAGAATAGAATTGCATTATTGTAACTCAGATCTATAGTGTAGTTAGCTGCTACTAGCGATTATATTTATTATCAATTAATATGTGGATTTGTTTTAGTCAATCAACTATCTTTAGTCAGAAATGTCAGAAAGAAAGTGAAAAGTGGTCATCAGAGCTACCGTTGGTGACACTGAGGTAATTTTACAGTAATATTTTTGCAATTTTGGTTGATTTATAATGACATGTAGAGTTAATGTTCTACAATTATACACTTTTTGGGTTTCTAACAATTTACCCTGGTATATCTTTTTAGACTAAATTCAACTGTCCATTGTATTGATTACAAACCTGGCACCAGGCCAACATATAGGTGGAACACAACTGTTAGATTGATTAAGATTGGTTATATATGATATTTAGTTTACAATAGTATGAAATAGAGAAAGTAGCAAATCCTCACATTTTAAAAGCTTTAAGGAACAAATGTTTGGCATTTGTGCTTGAGAAATTACTTAAATAATCAATGCATTATCACAATCTTTGCTGAATAATTTTCAATTGATCGACTAATCGCCTCAGCCCGAATTAAGTTTTCCACTGAACTGATTGTGTGGTGAACTGAAGATGTCCTCCTTTTTTCTTTAGTTTATATCCAATGTTCCATCGAACATTTTCAGTTGTGTCTTGACCAAACTGAAGAGATATCCACTGAAAGATGGTAATTAGAAACAGTCTGTGTTGCAACTTTGGGGTTTTGTTGATGCTGCTTACAGGTTACCAAACTGCACACATGTGACCTGTTGTGGAGGACATAAGCATGAGTCACATCAGAGTCTGTTTTTGGCTCAGACTTCTAAAAATGACATTTTGCATCCGTGGTCACTTTTTACTTTTTCATCGTAGGCAGCAGCTGTTTGTCTGTTACCAGCTCAACATGAGGTCTTCTTGACAATTAACTCGCAATACGCTGGGTCATCTATGATTACATGTATCATTATTTTATCGCCATAGAAAACCCGGTACATCAGATAAAGCTGCCCGCTATGTCAGCTCTACACAATGTTGTGATATTAATACAATTAAATGTTTAAAGAAATCCTTGACTCAGCACATCGATATCCATTATTGACTGTTGTGTTTCACACTATTTGGTCCAAGCTAGGTGTGTGACAAAATGTCAGAAAATAGGGGAAAATGTCCATCATATTTTCCCTCTTTTATGAACTTTTTGTCTTTTTGTTTCAGATTTGATCCACTGCACCAACGAGATGAACGTGAACATTCCTCAACTGGCTGACTCGCTGTTTGAGAGGACCACCAACACCAGCTGGGTGGTTGTGTTTAAGTCCCTTATCACCACACACCACCTCATGGTCTACGGCAACGAGGTGAGACGCTTCAGCAGGCCCAAGCTGATTATTTCCGCATTAATGTGGTACTAATTATAAGTGTGGTGGTGTTGTCGTGTTAAAATTATTTGCGCCTGTCTTACAGCGTTTCGTCCAGTACTTGGCTTCAAGGAATACACTATTCAACCTCAGTAATTTTTTGGACAAAAGTGGGTTACAAGGTAACAATTTGATTATAGCGGTTGTTGATATCAGTTCATTCTAAATTCATGCACCATTCAGAAAAGTACATTTTCCTTCTTCTGTTTTACGTTCCAGGTTATGACATGTCCACGTTTATCCGGAGGTATAGTCGATACCTGAACGAGAAAGCCGTTTCGTACAGACAAGTTGCCTTTGACTTTACAAAAGTTAAACGCGGGTAAGGATTAGTATTTATTTATTACTATTCTATAATAATAAAATGGCAACATATTTGTTTCCTTTTTTTCTATATCTGAAAAAGGAATGCTTATGTATAAGTCTGCAACAAACTATTATGGTCAATTTTGATTAACGTTTGAAGAATTTTTATAATTCATCAACTAATTACTTGGTCGCAAAAATGATACCAATTACAGTTTCCCAGAGCCCAAGTTGAAGTCTTCAAATGACTTGTGTTGTTTGACCAACAGTCTATAACCCAACTATATTTAGTTTACATTGATAGAAACCTGAGAAAAGCATCAAATCCTCACAGTTTGAGAATCATGAAACACTGGAAACTTGATCAATGACGTAAACGGATTATTTGGTAATGAAAATTGTTGATTTGTTTTGTGGATTGACTTATTGATTAATCAACTCATTTATTCAGCCCTTCTCGTGTCCAAATATTTGTGAAACAAAATCCCAAATCTATAATTCCACATGTAAGGTTTCAGTGATATTTAAGATTTAAACGCAAAAGAAAATCAATAAATGTTTTAATTGAATGATTAATTCATTAGTCGATCAACAGAAAATTAATTTCCATCTATTTTGATCATCCAATAATCCTTTCAGCCATTTTCTGGTTCAGATGTGAGGGTTTGGTGCTTTTTCTTTGGTCCTTTATGATAGTAAACTGAATATCTTTTGGGCTTGGCCGTCACTCTGAGCTGTGGGACATTATGGTGAAGTTAATTCAGTCTGCTGTCGTGTTGTAGAAGCTACACTGCTTGCTCATCCATCTCTCTGTCTCCTCCCCTTCTTCCCTCTCCCCTCTGTGCCCTCTCCTGCTCCAACCCTCCACGCGTCCGCACAGAGTGGACGGCGTAATGAGGACCATGAATACAGAGAAGCTGCTCAAGACTATCCCCATTATTCAGAACCAGATGGATGCCCTCCTCGATTTCAATGTGAGTTTAAGGTGAAGCCTCCCGCGGCTCTGCAGCTCGTGTAGTAGAAAGCCGCTCATCAGAGGCCGCTGCAAACTGAGTCATATGTGTTACTGTAGCTCACATAAACAGACTTTGTTCTTCGACGTCAACACATCACTGTGGGGAGGCTGTAAGATAAATGATTGCTTTCCCTCAGGTCAATGCCAACGAGCTGACTAATGGAGTCATCAATGCAGCCTTCATGCTCCTCTTCAAAGACTCCATCAGGCTCTTTGCTGCTTATAATGAAGGCATTATCAACCTGCTTGGTGAGGCCACTTTCACTTTCAGACTTTTTTTATCGGTTCATTTTTGTCCCAATTTTTTTTGTGGTTGGTCATTCCAATTTCTTTTCTTCCTTTTTTTTTTTCACCAAATAGAGAAATACTTTGACATGAAGAAGACTCAGTGTAAAGAAGGTCTGGACATTTATAAGAAGTTTCTCACCCGGATGACCCGGATATCAGAGTTCCTCAAAGTAGCAGAGGTAACTGGAACTTAATGTTTGTTGTTTTTCCACAAAACACATCTGCTGTTATGGATGAAGTTCTTTTGTCCCTCAGTGATCGTAACTTGGTTTTCTTTCTCGTCTAACAGCAGGTGGGCATCGATCGAGGAGACATCCCAGACCTTTCACAGGTAAGCACCGACTCCTCAAAGCGATCTGAAAACAGTAAACAAGTGTTTCCCTGCTCTCTTACTCTTATTTCCAGCTCTTAGTGCACTTTTATCATCGGCGTTGTTTTTTTTTGTCAAACTAGAGTGTAGTACACCCAACACAGAAGTTCTTTAAAATAACACACTTTGCATGATTTCCTTCTCGAGCGCATGTTTGCCAGAGGAGGTGGTCTTCTTCTCCTGTTTCTTGTTCTTGTCTTTCTTCTTCTTCTTCTTCTCCTTTTCTTCTTCTTGCCCTTTCCTACTTCTTCTCCTTCTTTCTACAGTAAATAAAGGTGTTGTCCCCACTAAGTGTTTCAGAGTAATCGCTGTAATTGCAGTCCACTCAGTAAATCTGCACAGTGACAGTTAGATGAACTGCACATACTGTTTGTGTCGTGCTATGGGGGACCAATTTTACGGAACTATTTCACCCCGGAGAACTGCAGCTAAAAATGCATTCCCCCTCTGACTGTCACCACCTTTATATTCTGTATTCTCCCCTTTATCTTTCCACTTCAGTTCACAGTTTGTGTAAGTACTATCATTTCACTCTTCTTCTATGTCCGTGACTTGCTTCAGTGTTGTCTTTTTGCATGCCTCTGCTCTGACTCTGTCTCCTACATCGTGGTGAAAAAAAAAGTTGAAAGAAAAAACACTCGCTGTGGTAAATTCTGTTCACTTTGTTCACATTCTTGAGGTGTAAACCAGTGTAGCTCATGTACAGTAAAGTGGCTGCCCCGTTGTACTTAGACACGGCCGATTCAACAACGCCCAGGTTGTTGAAAGTGCCGTGGTGCAGTACGTCATCCCACATAGATGTTACTCTCATCCAAAGTAGCTTTTTGGCTGGAATGCAGTCATCGATCAGTGGTGGGTAACTAATAGCCCAAAGTTGGTAGCTTATTTTTATTGTGCAAAATTTAACCTCCTAATTAAAGACCTAAATTGGCTGTTTGGTGTATTTCGTGGTGTGTGATGTTTTCTGCTCTATCTTGGTTGCCCACCACTGTCCTTTATGGTCTTGATGTCCATGCAGACTACATTTTCTGTGTCTCAGGAACTTGCTGACTGTGTGTTTTCTGTCACGCCAGGCTCCCAGTAGCCTTCTCGAAGCTCTGGAGCAGCACCTGGCCTCTTTAGAGGGCAAGAAGGTCAAAGACTCCACTGCTGCCAGCAGGTACATCAATGCTCCCATCACTATTTCTGAATTCCTCTCATCCTTTCCCTGAATCTCGGAGTCTGCTTTTCCATTCATATTGCTCAAAGATATAACGTTTTATTAGATCGTGCTGCATCCAGTCAATCAATCAGTCAAACCTAATTTTGACTGTCATTTGTACAGCAAATTCAAAGTGCTTTACAGATGACTGACAAACTGATAATATGTAAACAGTAAAACAATTTGAGACTAGTGCACACAAGAGATAAGAATGACAAATGTAATAAGACAACCAATGAAATGGATAAATCAATCAATCAATCAATCTAAAGCAAGTGTGTGTCTTTCCTGCAGGGCCAGCACTCTGTCAAATGCAGTCTCATCACTGGCCAGCACGGGGATGTCTTTCACTAAAGTGGATGAGCGGGAGAAGCAGGCAGCTCTCGAAGAGGAACAGGCTCGACTCAAAGCTCTGAAGGTGGCCTTGCTGTTTTATCCACAAAAAAAGAAAAAAAAAAGCGTTCGATTGATGTTGCCTGTATGTTTGAATGAAAGTTTCTCTTCACTCAGGAACAGAGGCTCAAAGAGCTCTCCAAGAGGCCCTCCTTTGCCACCACTGACACATCGCCGATCTCCACCACCGGGGGCACCATCAGCACAGCACCAGCCATCGACCTCTTCTCCACACCCAGCTGCTCTAATGGGTGCGGCTTACATCCACAGTATATGACTTTATGTTGTTGAAATATGTTTTTCAATATTATTTTGAACTATTTCATACCTGTGCTGCTATTTTTTTAGCCTCTTAGAATCCATCAACTTTTGATTATTGTCTTTTTAAGGTTAGAAAATTCATCTTACTGAAAGTGTCACGTATCATTTGTGTATTGGCTTGTTCCAGCTCTTCGTTGAAGCTTTTTGATGTTTACACGGAGTGAAAACCAGGGCTGCAACAATCGATTAGCTTCATCATCAATTAATCCGCCAACTATTTCCTCTAATATGTGATTAGTTCTTTACTAGGTGTTGAGCAAAGAGTATATTGGTAAAATGTCTCATTTTAAATTAATATATTATAAGTTTAAAAGTGTTTCTCAAACAGTTTAAAAATGACTAGTATAGAGTGTAGCATATATGTAGCTATGTGGGTTCGTTTTACGATCTTACTTCATAAATGATCTGCACAGTCAATTTGAGTGTCAACTGACAAGATGGATCGATGGCTCAAGACCGGGTCAGTTAAAATAATTTAATGAAAAATCTGACGCGACAGTTGAGGTGCATCGTCCTGATGCAGGTGGTTCAGCAGCTACAGGTGGTTCAGCCGCAGCGACAACAAGTGATTTTGTGTGCGTTTGAGAACCCCTGATATAAAAAGCTTGGCTGTAAAAAAAAAAAAAAAAAAAAAAAAAAAAAGCAACTTAATTTTCATGGAAAAAGCTTGGATGAGAAAAAATACAAATTTTTTTAATGAAAAAAGCTTGGATGTAAACAACAACAACTTAATTTTAATGAAAAAAGCTTGGATGTGAAAAAAATATTTCATGGAATATAAGGTTGTAAAAAAAACAAGTTGGTTTTCTTTTTCTGTCTGCAGTGCAGTAAAGATGGAGAGCAACCTTTTTGACCTGCAGTCGACTTTCCAGGCCTCCATGCAATCAGGCTCAACGGGGCTTCCAGTGGCAACAGCGTGGGCAGGTACAGAGCGGCCTCTTCAACACCTGTGTTTCTGAACTTTCTGTGGCCTTTTCTGCATGCTCTCCTTCTCTTGTTGTTGTCTGACTCTGATTCCCACCTCTTCCTCTCCACTCTTTTTTTTTTCTGTCTTTTGTCTTTTCTCTGTCTCTCTTTCCTATGCCTGCCTAGATCCTTTCACCTCTGCTGAAGCTGGAGATGAATCCATGCCAAACCTTAACCCTTTCCTCTCAAAACTCGTTGTCGATGCCACTCACTTGCCTGTCGTGTCTTCAGACGGTGTTAGCTTTTCCTCTAGGACATCTGGTCATGAAATGTTTGGTGGTAATGACTCATTTTGTTTCTCCTCAAAAAGTCCTGTCACTCTTGTTCATTTCTCTGTTGCCACTTTTAAGCATGACTAGCTTGCATGTTTACTGTGCTGAATGTCGATTATCTGTCTCTAAATGATCTTCTTTTGTCTGTCTGTACAACAATCTTCATTGCAGTTCATACCAAGCTCAAGCTATGTTGTTTTTTTTTTCCAAGTGAGAACGCCACTAAATGTATCAACCGGGACCCTCCATGTCCCACTATAGAGGCCATATACTCATTTTGCTTTACAGTTACCTTTCATCCTCTATTTAAATGAACAGTTTGGTGTTGCATTGTAATACAAACATGCCGTAGAGCTTTTAAGTTGAAACCTGTTCTTCTTTTACCAACCTTATTTTTGATTCTCCAGATCGTTACAATCCCTTTATTGACACAAACTCATCCGTTTCAACCAATTACAAACGCACAGTTCGGATAGAACACTCCATCTCAGGTACTATGATGGCTCACCATCTCAGCCTATGTTTCCTGAGCCCTGGCAAACATAGGGTCCTTTACATTACCCACAGGGCTCCTATTTTGATATTTATGGTAGAAATGTGGTCATACAATAATATAAAAGGAAAAGTTTGACATTTTGGGAAATACACTGATTTGTTCGCTTGCCTTCAGTTGGATGAGAAGATTGATAACGTGCTCATATCTGTCCGTTTGTCTCCTACTACACACATCTACTCTATAAATCATGTGTCCTGTGAGAAATCTGAAACGAAAAGGGAGAAAAGTATTCTTTATATTCTTTCGTTTTGTGATGGCGCCCCCTTTCTTTGCATTAATTAGTTGAAATATCATCCTCCATCTACGTGGCCAATCAAATAACTTCATTTTAAACCATGTTTTCATAAAGCCACAACGTACGACAGATTTTGTTACCTTTGGACACATCCAGCTGTTAGCTGTTTCCCCACCTGTTACCAGTCTTTATGCTAAGCTAAGCTAACTGTCTGCTGGCTGTGGCTTCATGTTTGGCGTCCGGTCGAGAGAGTTGTATTGACATTCTCATCTAACTCAAGAAAGCGAACAAGCGTATTGCCCAAAAATGTCAAACTATTCCTTTAATCCCTCCCTCTTGGTTGCTACAATACTGTTCTGCACTATTTTATCCTTCTTAAACTTTACTTAAAACACCCAGAATTTAACAACTACAAAAGTGTTAGCCATGTTAGCTGTCTGCTTTCTGCCTGTATTGCTGTCATTTCCCACGTGTCTCTTTGGCCTGGCCTTGAAATGCTTTTTCCTTTTGCTCTCTTTCTTCCTTTCTCTCTCTTCTTTGTCTTCCTCTTCCTGCTTCCTGTGGCGTGTCAGACTCCTTCTGTGGTCCAGTGTCCATTGCCCAGCACCTCCCACACCAGGCTCCCTTCCCCACTGAGCCCTCTACTGTAGCAGGTCTATTCAGAGGTACTGAAGGCTCTCTCCAGCACAGTTAGCAGAAGATTGGTGCTAGTTTTCTATTCTGCAGAGAAGGTGGTAGTATTCAGTTCTCTGTTCAAGTAACCAGTGATTGTTCTATGTTAGAAGTTGGTGATATGGCCAAAAAACCTCTATCACGCTATATGGAATTTAATATCGTGGTAACGGTATAAATCACACTACGGTCATTTTTCTGCAAACTCAATTAACAAAAGACACAAAAAAGAAAGACTAAAGTCTTTCAAAATGGAAGCTTTAAGGTTTTCTGAGAACAATAATTTCAAGTGTTACAAGTTTTAAGGTTTACAGCTGCACGTAAATACCAGCCTGATATCAGCCAGTGCAATATAAAGCAATATAAAAAGTACACACAAAAAGAAAAAAAAGACTTTTCCGCCAGGATTTGCTCATCTTTCATTTCAAAAAGCTGACAAAACACTGGCAAAATAAACTAGAGTGCATATGATGCGAGTTGGGTTGGTTAGGATACCTCCTCCTGCTTACAAATTCGCTGTGTTGCTCCATGTCCGCCCAAATCACGATACCTTGTGAGGCAGCTGGATTCGCTATATCGCAAGATCCCAGCAGAATCCCAAGATCACGCCTGAATAGCTACCGGGGTGGAATCGGTATTGCAAAATCTCTGGAGGACACATTCTTACTGTCATATATACCGTCATATCGCCCAACCCCAATCTATGGACACTGTGCTCAAACACGCGCCAGTGCAGAAAACAAAGGTCCATGCAGTGCTCAGTCACCACTCATGTAACTGCAGCTGTCTTCTCTCTCTTCTCTTATGAAGGATACTCGACGCCGCAGGGCCCTCCACAGCAGTCAGCAGGGGGACTCCAAGTGGACTTTGAGTCCGTTTTTGGAGCCAAAGCCGCAGGCAGCAACAGCCTCAATTCTGATGGTGAGGATTTTGTATTTACCTGCAATACCTTTGCAATAGGTTTCTGTGTTTAAGCAAGGTAGACGTGCGTAATTGTAGTTTGCAGATGATTAAACGAAGGCCGGTCCCTTGCATGACGCCCTCGGTCCAATGTTTGATAAAAAACGAAAGCAAATGAAAGTCCCTCAGCTGAGAGAAGAAAAAGATGAGTCATGCAGAAAACAAGTCAAATATAGAAGCTTTAAAGAAACAAAGTACCAGTATGGTCCGCTGATTTTGACAGATAAATCCTATTTGTATGTACAGTAGTGTGTTTCAGAGCGCTGTGTCTCGCCCTGGCGTCAGATTCATCTGACACCTGTGACTCTCGGCCTCTGTCAGTCTCTGCAAACATTCCAAAAGTGCATAATGTCCCTCTGTATCGCTGACCAATCTCAAACCATTAAAACATTAATGTATTTATTTTATTATTTATCAAAATGACCTTACTAATTTGAATTCACTTATTTTAAGTTGACGTGAACAGAAGCCAGATTAATATAAAGTAACAGTGATATTACTCAACCTTTCCAAAACAAAAAAGTAATTTTTAATTGTTTGTTTTTGCTATTGTAGCAGTCAGCCATTCCCCCCCCATTTTCTTCATTCTTCATTTCTAGAAGAAAAAACCTGAAACGGGAACTGCATTGGTTTTTCCTCAGAATTTATTTGGGTTAAAAAGAAAGTCTTATAGAAGAATTTGAGACCAATGAACCTCTTCAGACTTTTGTTTTTTGCAGTGTAGCATTAGTGTATTCAAGTTAACAACTCTAATCGCAGCAGAAGACTAAGCACTGATATTCATAACAGTTGTGTATCTCTCCTCATTTCCTGTCACCGCTTGACTGTCAGATATCTAATGAAGGCGTGAAATGCACGAAAAAAAAATACAGGGGATAGAATGGAAAAAAGTCCTGGACTCATTTTTATAATTTTTATTGTAAAACTTCAACTGACATTTGTGACCTAACAAGAACAAATAGGTTTATTATCTCTGTGTCTTGTCAGATATTTCCGGGGGCATCCTGAAACCGACTCTTGCCGGCTCCAACCAGGCGTGCGGTCAGCTGCCAGACAAGCTGGTGTCAGATGACCTTGACTCCTCTCTGGCCAACCTTGTCGGCAGTGAGTGTGACGCTTTTGGCTTTTAGCTGCACTAATTAAAGCACATGCTCATTAAGGCACAGAAATGACAATATATTTCTGGATAAACATCTAACACCTATCCCATGTTTTATTTTATTTATTTTTTTAGACCTCGGCATCGGAAACGGCACAATGAAAAAGTAAGAGATGGATCAACCCTCTGTGGCTTTAACACACACACACACACACACACACACACACACACACACACAC
>CALSCE010009465.1:10003316-10029014 GCA_943593645.1 Bovichtus variegatus | reverse complement strand
ACACACACACACACACACACACACACACACACACACACACACTGCTGCACAGAGACAGCAGCAGCTTTGTGCTTTCAGGGCAGTTACAAGCTGGTGCTAACATCAACTGTCTTAATCTGCAGTGACATGCACTGGGTTCAGCCGGGGGAGAAGAGGATGACCGGCGGCACCAACTGGCAGCCCAAAGCGGCGCCGTCCACGACCTGGAACCCCGTTTCCATGGTGACACACAGATTTCTAACTGTAGTGCTCTTGATTTCTGCTCCCTTCTCATTTTTTACTGCCAAATAACTGTGGAGGAGGTATTGTTACACTGCTTTGCTGTTGTTTTAGAGCTAATTTGGGTTCTTACTGCCCTGTTTGTGTCTCTTCAGCCATCGTCAGTCATGGCCTTCCCCGCCACCACACCCACAGGCATGATGGGATATGGCATGGTTAGTATTATGGCAAACATACAGTATGTGTAGAACTGGTAGCATTTAAGAACACACAAATTAATCAGATATTAAATTCTTAATGTTGCTAAAACTGTTTAGAGAATGAATTGAATGCACTGAAACTGGGTCAAGTGAGCTGTTGTTTTTGCTCTAATGAGTTTTCTTTTTCTTTTATAAGTTGTTATAAATAAAATGAAGGGTAGAGGATCCTCAATAGTTTTTATTTAAAGCACACTGAGCTTATACTGTAAATACTCAATTTCAATGACGCAGGGTAATAAATAAATTAAGTCTAAATGTGTGGAAGGTACAAAGATTGTTTAACACTGCTCTTCAGGTGCAAGTGTGATTAGTCTTCATACAGTATAGATTTACACTGTTATGTTTTATAGTCGCCTATGCCGCGTAAATTATGTTTAATGAAGAGCCAGTATGTGTAGAGTTTGAGAATGTTTTGAGTTTAGTGCCCCCTAGCGGTTGTATACAGAATGATAAATTCAAGGATAAAGCTGAAACAATAATCTGCAGCAATTCTGAATAATTGTTTTAACAACAACAGTCAAATTTCACTGCTTCCAGCTTCTCCAATGTGGCTGTTTGTCGTAGTCATCTATTATAATACACTGGATATCTTTGGACTTTGGACAAAACAACCAATTGAA
Source organism: Bovichtus variegatus (assembly GCA_943593645.1). Classification (NCBI taxonomy): domain Eukaryota; kingdom Metazoa; phylum Chordata; class Actinopteri; order Perciformes; family Bovichtidae; genus Bovichtus; species Bovichtus variegatus. Next base: position 10,027,915 of record CALSCE010009465.1, on the reverse strand, counting down.
ATGCGTCATCTTAGGCTCTGAGAAATTCAAACTATTTTCTGTCATAATACAAACCAAATGATAAGTCAATGAATCGGAAAAATGATCAGCCCATTATCAAATAATAAACATAATCTTTGCATATGTAAATTCTACACGCAGTGGCTTTAAATTTGTAAAACCAATGGCTGAAATGCGCCATCACTGGCATGACTTCTCTCATCTCTGTGCAACACGCTGCAGCCTCCACAAATGGGCTCTATGGGGATGATGAATCCACCCACCATGATGTACTCCCAGCCTGTGATGAGGCCACCCAACCCCTTCGGCTCTGTGTCTAGTGCTCAGGTGGGTGCACCGCAGTCTGACCACGCCACCGAGCTGATGCACAATGAAGTCAGTATCTATTTACGCAGTTATCAGGTTGAGTAAATAGGTGTATCCATTGTGCTGTGACGTGTTCCGTAATTAGTCACTGTGTAAGCTTTGTTGTCAGTGTGAATACCGCTGAAGATGATGACAGTTTTAACAATGGACCCCTTCACTCTCGTGATGAGCTGAAAGGGACAAAACTTTGAATCATCTCCCTTGTCTTGACTCCCTGTTTCCCCTATTTATTAACCCTTCTTTCATACATCACAGCCTCTCCAAACTAATCTCATCCCTGCTTCAGTCTCTGTACTGACTCTGACTTCTCCTCTGGTCCTCCTACTTCCTGTATTTCTTCCTGAAATAGCCCTCCGCAGCCTCTAGTCCTTCCAGCCAGAGCCCTCTCCGAGCCCCTGGACAGGACCCGTTTGCACACCTCTCTCTCAAGGATTTCTTGTAGAGCATCTCTTTAGGTACAGCATGCTCTTTGCTAGCGGGTGCACCTGCATGTGCTGCATGCCCATGGTTCTAACCCCCTTTTTGTTTTCTTTTTTATCTTAACATACTTGATGTCTCCTCCCTCTAATAAGCGGCTAAATGTATTTTTTCTCATTTATTGTGTTTCATCTTGACCTCTGTTGCTTGGATTTCTTGCTTGTTTTGATGGATTGACTGCGTCTTTAACAGAGCCAGGTCACTCCTGCTGACCCTTTGTTCCCCCACTGGCATCACATATTGCTCAAACCTGTGTCCTCTGGACCTTGTAGCCATTGCTGAGTTTAACTAATTGACTGTTCGCTTTGCTCTGTCCCTCTAAGTTACCGTCAAGCTTTCCATTCTCGCAAAGAACATGTGCAGTTTATAATGATAAAGACGGCAGTTGTGCCATCAAAATTCATGGCCATTGTTTATTAACAATGGGACAATGTCAGAAGTAATCATCTCATTTACCGTCGGTTAAGTTAACTTTAGCTTCATGTTGGTTCAAAATAGTGTCTCTCTGGCTGACTATTTAATATTTTCAGCTGACTCGTTTTGAAACAAGGGAAAAAAGGGTCTTAAATATGCACTTGATGGCTGCAATCATATCATGCTAAAAGAGGCTAAAGCTAACAGATTCAAGGCAAGACGTCAGCGTCCTCCCTCGTTGATGATCGATGGAAAAAGAAACGGCTTTGTTTTGTTAAGCTAATTAGTCCTGTTATAGACAGCCTCAGTTTTGGTTAATTTGCCTTTCGATAATTCGACACCCATTAGCTGCTAAATAACCGGTTAATTTGTTTTGGAAAAAAGGGCTAAAGGACAGGAAATAGATGAGGCGCTTTCTTTTTAGTCCAGCGCTCCATTGACTCAATGAGCTTTGCCGCTGCATTTCGGAGCACTATATCTATTTATTAAATTAAATAACAAAATTTATTCTATTTGTGCTGAAATTGGAATGTTTTGTGCTGTAAATGTCTTGCCTTTTTATTTTAGTATCTGTTGGCTTTGCTGAAGTTTATTGATCAGGTCATTTGATCAGTGGTCTCTATAAAGGCTAATCAGACGACGCATCGATTCTGAATTGAAATGTTTTCAATACTTATTTTCCTGCTCTTTACACGTGGCCTCACAAAGAACATGTCCTGCAGATGAACAGCAACAACATAAATTCAAAGCTTAACAGCGCTACTGCGCCTGGTTATGGCTGCGCAGCCTATGATTGGACAGTGATGTTCTGGGGAAGGGTTTAGCGAACAGTCAATTGACTTATTCATTATTTCCATTCACACTTTTCCTTTCACTAATGTCGTGTGTTACTGCCTTTCTTGCAGATGCAGTTCATGTAATTTGAAGAAAAGTGTCTCTCGGAAGATGAAGCACTTATCGGCAAAGCTTTGTCCTCGTTGCAGTCTAACTCTTCAGCGAAACATTCACACACCCCCCCCCCCCCCCCCCCCCCCAAATACAGACATGTCAAGAACACAAATGGTGCAACGACTGTCAGAAACCATGGTAACCATGTCCAAATGACGTTTTGGCGATAGCTCACACCCATTAATCTGTAACCTGTCCGAGACGTGGAGAGATGCTGCTGTCTAAACCCCCTTAAAGAGGATTCCTTATCCTTTTTACAGTGTAATCTGTAAAGATGGATACGGGTGCTGAGAAACTTTGATGTTATGTATTTGGAAATACTGTGGTTGGATGTAAAGGCTTGATGTTCAGCGGGGAGGGGGCGGAAGGAAAAAAAGGCGAGCGGTCCTTCCCTTTCTTGATCCGATCATCAGTCATCCACTCCCTACAGTTATTTAACTGTCACTAAGTAGTGATGCTAATGGCGTTTACACCTGTTTAGTTTTTGTCTTTTTTACCGTGTTTACAGTAGACATTCCTTGTGTGTTGTTTGTATTTATTTATGATTATTGGTTTAAGATTGGGGGGGGGGGGGAAATAATGTAAAATCTACAGTACATTGAACACCTGTGGGAGTGCTTCAGCATTAAACAAGGATCTCAGACTATCATTGAGAGGTAGAGTTAAAAATAGCTATTATATAAATTACACCTATTAAGCGGAATGATAGAGCACTAAATATTCTACGAGTTTTGTGTTAAGAAACTTTTTTACTAGATGAAAGAGTTCACAATCTCCATTGTACTTAAAGTGCAGGGGTTAGAGTATGAGTCAGTAACCAGTATATATTCGATTCTGTGCCTAGGGTTTTTTGCAATGGATCGGTTTCCTGTCTCGTTGAAAAACACTTAATCCACGAATCTGAAGCGTCGCACTGGGTGGTGGGCTCCATTTGCTTTAAGCTTGGCATGCCATTGACTCACTGACCGTATTCAAGGCTGCCTTTACTCTGAATGTGAAAGAGTTGTCTTCATGTTGCACACATCTTTCCACACTGCAGTTCCTCAGCGGGAGTGTGGGTGGGGGGGGGGGGGGGGGGGGGGGGGGGGGGGGGGGGTTGGGGTTGAGAGGATGGAGTGTGTCTGCTTGTTGGTTAGCTGTCGCTACGCTAACGGGGGGAGAAGGGTCACAGATTTGATGTAAATTAATTGTATAAAAGATCCAGAGGACCAGGGTGGAGCGGAGGAGCACTGTTGATCGGTGCTCTGTGTATATAAAAAACTGACTGTTCTTTGAGTCCAAAAGTGAAAGATGTATGAAATATGAAAGCAATTCAATCAAATTTGACTCTACCTAAGTTTGATTCAGGATATTCTCTGCGTTTGTCTCCGCAGATATTTTCTTTGTGTAATTAGAACGTGTAGCAGACAATGACTGAAGTCTTTTCTTTCTTTTACAAATAAAGAGCAGCTTCCACAAGCGGTTGTGCAGTAGTCCTTTTATTCAAGGTGAATGTGAAATCTGTTTCATTCTAAACACGCTGTGACAAACAGGCAGACTTGAGTCTTTTTTCTACTTTTCTCGTTTTGTAACTTCCTAGACAATTTATAAACCAGTAAGGTTTGTTTAAGCTAATACAACATACAGAGTAGACTATTAATATGTTAAAATACTGTAAATACATGATACTGCATAAGACACACTTTTTGCAATGGTATGTAGTGCAGTTTCAGCCCCCACCTCTGTGTACACTGAACATTTCTCTGTGAATAACACATGGTTCCTAGTTTGTAATTCAGGAAACTGCACTTTGTAAACCAAATAGCTGAAGCAACGCAGGCCTTAAATCATGTTTTTTTTCATTACATTACAATTTTCGATAAATCGAAAGTCATGAGGTTGATATCATTAAAAAATTACAATCACAATTATCTACTGTATTATCTACAATGTTATGTCATTACATCTTGTCTTATTTTGTCTGACCAACAGGGCAAAACGTTTTTTTTTTTCTTTTGAGACAAAGAAAACACAGCAAAGCTTAAACAATAGAATATTTCGATTTTTCACTTAAAAAGTGACTAACGATTAATCAATTCTGAAAAATAATATAGTCTAGTACTGTAGCTTTAGAAACCAGAGTCACAATGCCAATGTTGAAGAAAAATAAAAAGTTAAAAACAGGAAATGACTATAAAAAGCAACAATAAAAAAAACGACACAAAATTCAAAAACACAAACAATAAAGCGCCATAAACCGGCCATGACAGGTCCCAAGCACACATACTATTTTACAAGGTTGGAAAGCAAACATTTTTGATAAAGTTCTCAAGTTTTTAATCAGCCAGCAACATAATACATACAGTAGTTTACTCATCCCCCTTCAGATATGACTATCCCACAAGGAGTAAGTCACCAGAATATCACCAGAGAGGATTTCCCAGCTTCTGTCACAGTCTGATTTCTAGCTCTTTTTCTTTTTTCTGGACTGATCACCAACAAACCAGGAGTTTAAACCACGGGAGGCGCACTGGAAGTATTGGAGTCACAACAGGTAACAGTGGGAATATTGCCTGCAGCCTGTATACTCCAAATTTATTATTATTATTTGTATTGTCAACATGTGCTGTTTGAAATACCTCACCTTCTCCTGCCTGCCTTTTAAGATGTCCACACCCTTTTCTCAAACACTGGCGAGATAAACATGTGGAAACTGTGGACACCTGCAGGACGCCGCATGCCATTACAGCACACATGGAATACCTCTGTGAAAAGAAGTATTGAGCTACTCAGCTGGCTGCTTGCACATGCACATGTCAGGTCCTCCCCATCCACACACAGAGCCCGCCCCTCTCTCCTCAGTTCAGAGGGCAGCACATCCTGCAGCGTCAGACCTGTGGAGGAGGCAAACACTTCTACACCCGCTTCACCTGTTTTCTTCTGTTAACCGACACATGAGGATGGGAGTTACAGGAGCGGTTTGTAACAAGCCTGCAGACATCCTGTAAGGTAGGAGACAAACTCTGAATCATTAAAGGTCAACTTATGTCCTTTTTTTTATTTTGAAGTCTGCTTGCATTATACCGTATTCATAAATCCTTTAAAAAAAAAAGTGTGGGCTAAAGAAATATACCAGAAACTGATTATTCGCATGATTGAACTATTTCTAACATTACTTTTGAAAATCATAGAACTACTGTAAAAACAAGTCAAACTACACTTGAGAAATGAAAACAGTAAATTCTGGACACTGGTGAAACTGCCATCTGCCCTTTAAAGACACATTCAATATAATGAATCAAGTTATATTTAGTTTGCCTCACAGAGAAACACAAGCGCAGTAGTGTCCTCCAGCTTGTTCACTTTTATCATATATCATGTATCATTTTACTGTCTTTTAGTCTTAAGTACTGTCTAACAAAGACAGAGTTGGTTGTGTTTCAAAGAAGAAATGCTCAGACAGTCAGTGAGTTTAACTATTTGAGTTCTTATCTGTTCTATCAACAACCAGTTCCCTAAATAAACATGCAACACAAGATATATTTCAATACTTTAAGGTGTTGAAGCAGCGGTGGAAGAGGTACTCAGATGCTTTACCTAAGTAAAAGTACATAAGTATTCTCAGAAAAATCTACTTAAAGTATTAAGAGTAAAAGTAGTAAATAATAATAAGAATTATTATTATTGACATGATTCATTTATGTGTTTAGCATTTTAGTTTTTGAGGTTGGCTAGTTTAACTATTTTGGTAGTTTTGTCCAGTGGTGCCTGACCTGAGGGTTTTTGTCACAAGAGAATTCATCAATGCATTGTATTTCATAAATTCATCATAGGTTTTTAATGTAAAATCTTAATCTGTAAAGTAGTAACTATAGCTGTCAAACAATGTTGTGGTGTAAAACAATACAATATTTGTATTGAACTAGAAGTATAAAGTAACATAAAATGGATATGCTCATGTAAAGTACCTCAAAGTTGAACCTAAGTACAGTTCTTGAGTAAATCTGCTGCCCATGCGTTCACTATCCTTGACCAAAAGCCTGTTGTATGGAAGTCACTGTAGCTCAGTGGTCGTGTGAGAAGGCCACGCTGTGGTTTTGGTCACTAAGCTTTAGAAAGAACTCACCAAACAACAGTTAAAGACTGTCTATATGACTGTTAACATGTACTGGCTATCAACAAGGTTGTAAAATAGAACAAAAACACAACTTCTGAGGACGTGAATTTGCCCGACAGTGACAGACCCAGCTGGTGGTTGCTCCCTGTTTGCTGAACGTTTCCACACCTGCCCGCCAACAACCATGATCGACCTGAGCCACCTGACGGAGGAGGAGCAGGGGGTGATAATGACGGTGCTGAGGAGGGACACAGAACTGAAGAAGGCTGAGGAGGAGAGAATCAGGTAGAACAAAATGTGCGCCAGGCATGCATCAGCCACAAACAAATCAGCATCTGACATCCTTCAATTGTTTTCCAAGGTGGTGAATCTATCAAATGTCAACAGCATCCACCTTGGATTATTTTACGCGATGTGTGGCTGACATTTGAGCTAATGTCATGGTATTCGGGTAATGTCATTTTATTGATTGAATAAGTACTCTTTAATCTTTCCACCTCCTGTTTTGTGAGAAGAGGTCTTTTGGTGGGACAGTCAAAATAATACTTGTCTGGCCATAATAGAATAACACGATAACAACTTGGCCAGAACGGACGTCGCCTCCATCGCTGAGAAGCCTCGACGTGAGATGGGCAATTAGATTACAGCCAAGATGATGTCCACACATGAGAGAGGGTCATGCTGCTCTGATGGACAAGAATAGAAACCCTTAAATGCCTCAATGAGAGACACTTTAGCCCGGGAAGAGCAGTGCCTGATCTCCTTTCAGCTTGGAATTAACGAAAAATGCTAAATATTGCAGCTTAAATGTAATATCAGCTGTTAAACTCTCCATTAAACCTTTGGGAGGGGTGAAACATTCCTCCCAGTGTATATTTAAGGCTTGTTAAGACAAACAAACGTGCCATTCGGATTCCTCCCACATGCAGAAACAAAAGGAGAAACTTCTTTCCCAAAAAAAACGCAGTCATGCATTTAACCTCTTAGAAGATGCGTTTCATTTCAGTTACAGGAATGAAGAATGTCATGAAACAATGTGCTTTTCATTGTGAGTTAATGGAATTGGCAGGTCAACTTCTTTATCAGCGGTGGGCTGAATGCTCGCTGTGTCTGGAGTAAAAGGATTAAGCCAACCGCCTGTAATAATGTGCTACCCTTTTTTCACATGACCGCTGTGATTCTCCATCAAGAAGAAAGATGAGTTGGAGCGCTCATTTCTCTTTGATTCAATTTGAGTTTGATGGGAATGTTTTCCGAATTCCTTCTTTTAGATAGATCATGTGCTACTGGTATGTAGAGCTGGTGTGGAGTATGAAGCGGAAGTAGAACAAATATACATGGAGTAATGAAAATGATATTAAATAATGAACAATTAACTTAGTGAAACTGAGTTAAAGCGGGGATTAAAACAGTACGCGTTGTCTTGTATTTGTTCAAACGCAAGAGAATGCATCCTGAATATCCTGTGTTTTTTTTAAAAATAACTAAACTAACTAAAATAACAGAAAAAAACTTCTCGACTTTAGCGTTTGTACGCGTCTCCTTTGTGTTTCTTCTCCAGTAAACTGGAGAAAATACTGGACACTGGCTCGCAGTCAAACACCCAGCTGAAGTACCGCACTGGAGAGTGGTTTTACGAGGCCAAGTCCCTCAGACACATGGACAAGATTCATGGCTCGGAGATCATCCTGGCCTCCATGAAACAGACGAAAGCTGGTTCAGGTATGTTTGTTCTACACTGTTGACAAAAGGCTTGTTTTAAAGCACAGGTTCTAGCTCCATTTGTGACCCCAGCACCCTTTGCATTTATTTCTTTTACCAGTTGTCCATCTGCAGGTTATATATTCAAAGTTATTTTCATGATGTTTACTGACTTCCCATAAGGATAAAATGTTTACCCAGGGCGAAACCAAAGTTTAAATCCAACCTTTTTCTACGCCGGCCACAGCCGATGCCTTGGATTTAGTGTATACTACAGAAGAGAAGAAGAGTAAAGCAACATAATATGTCAAAATATTGGATTTTAACATTGGTTTTCCCACGAGCAAACATGCAGAGTGCTGAGGTCAGAAATGGGAATAGGAAGGAATTCGACCTAAACATCTGCCCAGAATCCTAATAATACAGCATTTAAAACATATAAAACTTGATATTTTGATTGCACGGCGTTGTTATTATTAAGCTACAGTGAACTTTCTGCTGCAGATGGTCCTCTCAGGTTTGAAAGATCCAAAACACCCAGTAGTCTAGGATCAGACATCGTCGCTCCCCCAAAACCTGCCAGATGTTTGGAAGCTCTACAGCCGCAGGAAATCAAGTACACAATCCTTTCTTATTCACAGATTTGCCAATCTGTCTTGTCTTTTCCTTTTTCTTATTTTCTCATTTAACCTGCTACAGTGTTGACCTAAAATGGTGTGACATTTATCAGTTGTCTCCTCTGTCTCTCTTTCTCACTCTATCAGTCTTAACCGTATTTGTGTGTGTGTGTGTGTACGCGGTGTGTGTGGTGTCTTGTGACTCAGCCTGTGTAAACATAGGTGGTGCTGACTGAGAATATGTCTGTTTTATAGCCCGGCAGCAGTTTCTGCTCACAACCCTGCAGGATGTGGTCTGACTAATATTAAGGGATTAACAGATCGGCGGTTTTGCAAGTGTTTAACTCAGAAGAGCTCTCGGCATAATGCCTCTGAATGACAAGTGGCTGTTTATGTTAGTGTGGTGGTTATTTCCCTAATGAAATTCCACCAAAAAGATAATAATGTTACTATCCTGTTGTTCTGAGGGAGAATTGTTTTATTCAATGTAACTGGATTATTACGACAAATCTCCAATGGAAGATACTTTGTCTACCAGAATATTTAAGTAACTGAGTGCCACAACGAAGGCACATGTAACATGTTTCTATTAAAAGTTGGGTCAATATTTGTTTTGCCCAAGCTTCTGTACCTCATGCGCATTTTCCAAAACACATAATAAACTTAAGAATGTAATTGCCTATGCTCTATTTGCAGCCTGATAATGCTGCAGTAGGGTTTTGCGGAGTAGTTCACGTGTTTCATCACATACATTTCAAAATGCAATCAATAAGTGAGTTAAAGATTTGCTTTCCTGAAATATGAATCCTGTTTCCTCTTTTGTATTCAGCTACAAAAGGCCAGATATTATTGAGCGCTCTCCTACTTTCCTTGTATATTTTTTTGGTTGGGTGGACGTCTTTCTCTTTGATACCAGCGTTATTTACGAGTCAGCAAGCCCCAGTCATGCACACTACATTATACTTTTGAGAAAAAAAAAACATTGCTGCTTAGACGTTTCACAGCAGGCACATCATGTTAAACTGCACTTCATACGATGCTTTATAGTATATGCTTTAAATTCCCCTTTTCCTTACTAAATATTTCAATTATTTTTCCCACAGTGATGCAGAAAAAGAGAATCTAAATTCAGCGGTCCGCTCTCCCAGAACGGTAGGTATATATGTTAGAAAACAGATCAGCCCTTCTCTGTAAATGTTTCCCTTTCTTTGGTGAAACCTTGTTACAGTCATGTTGCAGCTATTGTAATGTCAAACAATAATTATAGATGTTTTCCTTCAAGCCGAGGCACAACCCATTCAACCGCGCTTCCCTTATTGTTGTTGAGCCACCTGAAAATAATAATGACATGTCAACCAGTCGGGACCAGGAGTCATCTGAGACAGGTTTGAATTGAAACTTAAAACAGAGGCAAATAGAGATCGACCACCAAAAATGCAGTGCAGTATCTATAATGTAGACTTCTGCTGATTCCCTCAGAGGCCGTATCTCCACTAAAGAGCCACCCAGCAGGGACCAGTCAGACTTCAGGGGACTCCCTCACATCAGAGGGCTCTTCTCTAATTTTCAGGCCAGTGCCAAAGAAGAGGACATTTCTCTCAAGACGTAGCTCTAGCCAGTCAGAAAGCAATGGCCTGGTGTTAGACACTCAGGGAGGGTCAGCAGGGATTGTCCCCCCCCCAAGACGGAGTCTCCAGCGAGGGTCCAGTGAAGGCTCTAACCTGTCCTACGTGAAGCGCCAAGATGAACTACCGCAGAAAAGTGTTGTTTCTAATCAAGTATCTCAGTCTACTGAGCCAGCCAAACCTCTGGATAAAATCTCCCAGCAGCCACTCTGTGATGTATCTCAGGTTTCTTCTAATTCCAGTCTGGAGAGAGAAAGAAACCCACCTTCTATAACAAGAGACAGGTCAGTGGGCTATTCCTTCCACAACTCTGACCCCAAAAGTTTCATCAAACGCTCTCATCCTTCCACTGTAACTCACAACCTGCATCATTTCAGACCAGCCACATTCACCAGGAGTGATGCGGACAGAGAGATCCCACAGAAGAGCAATGAACGAGATGATCGGACACAAAGAGAGCATGCGGGGTTAAACACTGTCGCCCTGCACACCGGCAGCATTCAGGATTCAGACAGAGAAAACCACAGCAGTGTGGGAACAGCAGTGAGACAGGAAGAGCTTAGTCTGCCCCAAAGCACTGTGGGTGAGTTCAGTAGCAAGAATAGCTCTGATTACTGTAGTCTAGTAGTTTGAGCGAGTCATTGAATGTGAACTGAGGCAGTGGTTCCTAACCTTTGGACCCTTAAAATTAAGAAACTTCTACTACCTAAAAATGCCAAAAACGTAAGAAAAAAGCGTATGGTATGCAGGTATTTTAGACCAAATACCTGCAAAACTAACAACATTTCCATCAGCCTCAGCCGTGCTTTGTGTTTATTGCTAATTTGCTAATGTTAGCATGCTAATAAACTAAACTAATAAGCTATGGTGAACACGGTAAACATGATTAAACATTATACCTGCTAAACATGCTAGCATTGTCATTGTGAGCATGTTAGCATGCTAAAGTTAGCATTTGGTTCAAAGTACAGCCTCACAGTGCAGCTATCATGGCTGAGTATGAGTCTTGGTAATAAAGAAGTGGGCCCCTGGGAGATAAGGCAAACCTGCCGCAGCACAGACAGTAGTAGCTTTCTGACTATGTTGTGACAAGTATGTAATTCTGTTTTCATACGTTTCTCTTCAGATCCAGATCCTCCGGTGTCTTACGATCTCAACTTCATTGATAAGTCTGATCAGCAAACGCAGAGGAAATCAAATGCGAAACACGCATTTCAGTTATCCACTCAGACCAGCAGTCCCACTGGTGGTGAGGGGGATTCCATCGCCAAGGTGCTGGACTGGTTCAGCCGCAGCACAGACAGCATTGATTGGCTAAAGACAGACGACCCTCCAAATGCCACAAAGAGCTCAGACAAAGATGTAGAAATCAGCAAAGTAAGAGGAGAATATTTATTACAAAAAGATGCTGGGGATATTATAAGTGATAGAAAGAATGAAACACTTGAAATAAGGAGAAATCACTTACAAAGACAGACCAATGAGGTTAAAGAGTTAAGAGCAACAGACAGAAAAGGCGACAAGGAAGTGACCGAAACACAAGAAGAGGTGAAGAAGGATACCAGAGAAAGAATGCAGTCCCAGGAAGTTAAAGATAATGACGATGAAAGCCAACCGCACCAAATCTCTGATCTGAAGTCATTCTGGGAGAAAAGCAACCCAGGACCTAAAATACTTATCAGCAAATCAATTACGCCCGGCGACAAAGGGCAAAAACCTGTTCACCTCTCAGCAGAGAAAGATGAGGAGAAAGTGAACAAACCCCACAGAGTGCCTGATATGCCCGCTGTGCCTGGAATATACAGCGGAAAGGGGGTTTATGATACGTTCTCTTCAAATGATGGGGATGAAAGACAACAACAGAAAGATACTGGAGACTATGTTCACTCAAATAAAAACAAGGATGTAGACAATCCAGTGTTGAATACTTCGACTCAAAGGAACAATAATGAAAACTCAAATCATTTAAAGTTAGCAGCCAGTCCCCAAGTAGCTGACGGAAGAGGTTTAGACACTGACATTGTTAGTGAAACCAGATTAAGTCAACAGCCAAGGACACACATCCTGTCCAGTCCACAACCTGACAATATTTCCCTATCTAGAGAAACCCCACTGCAAGACGTACTGTCCAAGACTATTCCTGTGTCTCAGCTGGATACAGATCCAGACTCTGAGAAGCTCTTTTTGCCCAGAAAAAGCCCATATATGGACTACAAGCAAGGTGATATTCAAATCCCCCCTAAAACACAAATGCGCAGAGGCTCAAGTGAAAGAACAGACAGTGACGATACAAGCGTGCAATCGAGCATGTCTCCTAAACGAAAAGAGGATACGTCTAATAAAGTCAGAAGTCCTCGCTCTAACAGAAAAGGTTTACCACAACAAGAAAGTACTGCAGAGAAGATAAAGCAGCTCAAATCCTTCTGGGAGCAAGAGAGGTCCCCATGTTACACCAGCAAACCTAAAGCCCTTGGGGATGGTAAAGTCCCTCGTGGTGCAAGTCTTGCAAAACTGAATAAAAGATATACAAAGTCGGAGTACGATCTGACGTCAATCGGAAATGATTCAGTCAGCAATGAGGAAGATCATCACAATTGTACTGTTCTTCCTATGAATCAGAGAATAGACAAGTTGTCCCCGAGCCTGGGCACGAGCCGAATACAATTTAACACTCTGCGTGAGTTCTGGGGCGAGGCCCCGTTGGACACCAAGGGATCATTTCCCTTCGACAAACCCAAAAGCCCGAAAAGGAAAGAGCCACTAAGTGCCCAGCTTTCCTCTCAGGAGTTAAAGTGCGTTGACCCTGAGGCTGCTTTCGAGAAAACAAGACCTGGTGTCATGAAATCCTCTCCGCCCCTTCAGAATCGATCAAAGTCGCCTCATAATAGACAGACGAGGTCAAGAGCAACAAATGACAGCAAAAACAACCAGTCTAGTTATACGACAGGTGAGTCCAGAAGGAACTCAAAAGACTCCACGAAATCCACAAGCAGTTCGGGAAAAGAGACTCGTCCTCCAAAGAGCAGAAAAGACAGTTTTAGCAATTCGAGCAGTCGTGGAAATTCGATGCGTCGCGCCATTAGCATGCTCGCTCTGAGTGCTCCTGATGAAAAAGAGCATAAAATAGATGTTGGACCCGTCCACTCCCACAGCAGAAAGCAGAGGCAGAACACCGAAAAAGGCGCCTCACAGAGTAGATCATCAGAGGAAACTGAGATTCTGACTCCACGTGCACGGGCATGTGTTCCCAGAGATTTCCGGCATTACCTGGGCATGACAGATAAGACCAGCGTCCACACCTCCCTCGCCCCGGCTGAGGAGGACGAGGGGTCGGAAGGGAAGTCTGGGTATGAGTTTGACCTGAGTGGGCCAGTGAGGGTCAGCACTCCAGTGAGCTCAGAAGAGCGTTTTCACAGCAGGAAGGGCAGCAAGACGAGTCAGCGCCCCCTGTGGGCAAACTACAGCAGTTCAGACGCAGGTCAGGAGTCTTCTGTGAGCAGCACGTCAGAAACCTGGTCCACCTCGAGGAACAGTTCAAACCGTGAGCACCAACTTTACTAAAAGCAGAAACTTTATTTAACCTTTATTTAACCAGATGAAACCCATTGAGATAAAATCTCTCTTACAATGGCGATCTGGCCAAGAAGGCAGCAAAGTCATACCTACTAACTGACCACGTACATACAATAAAATACAACACAATTCATACAAAAGGTACAGAAAAAAAACAACTTTTACTTACACGTCAACATGATATTTCTGTTACCTTAACCGTGTAATATTTTAATCTGAGCTGTTCTTGACACAGCAATTCAATTTCATCACAGTCCTGTCTTTACGTCTGAGAGTACTTGTCCTATATTCTGCTCAAAACAAGTGACATAAAAGTTCAAAGTGTTGAGCGCGGACGTTCATTCTTGATCTTAAAAACAGTACGTTAACACATGATAGTAATTACGTATAATAAATCAATTGCATGTAGCGTTTTTTTTTATATATATATATTGAAAGATGTTTTACAATATAGTTTAAAAAAAAAAAAAAAAAAAAGATAGATAAATAATTACAGATAATAAAAAAGTAGCAAAAGTCACAAAAAAAAAGATAAAAACCTTCCAAGACTACCAAACAGTAACACAACACAAAACAGATTAAAACCTCTGCACACTGATGTCCTTCACACCCAATGTAATATCTAAGCTTTCAGTCAGCTTTGTCAGAGCAAAAGTAAGTAAAAATAAAATGAAAAGAATATTCCTTGAAATAGAAAGATTTCACAGTGGCCGAAATTGTATTTTTAGAGAAAGCGAAGAAGAGAGATGCAGTACAACTTTAACTTGTTTCCAATCAGTAAAGCTGTTCCATGTAAGATGATGAGTATTACAACACAGAAATAGAATGAGCAGTTTAAATCAAGGATGAACATGTAGACTTCCTATACATCCAACATTTAACAGAAATTAATATAATGCATTTCTTCAGTTTTATTAAATTTCATATACATAATAAAATAAAGGTGTTTTGAAGTAATCCAAATCCTGCTGTTTACAGACTCATGGACAAATAATTTCACTGCGTGGTATCCAGCAGTATCCTTGATATTATGTCCGGGTTATCTGTGTTTGCATAAGCAAATCTCTGTAAACACGGAGTGTACCTGCAGTCAGCTGCCCATGTTTAGTTTTTGGGCTGGGCGATACTTCACACTTACTTCACTGACCACAGAGTAAAAAAAAATATATATACTTTAAACAGCTTCATGTCAGCTTTCTGTCACAGTAGTTTTAATAGCTTTGGAGCAGGGGCTGTACATATATATCCCTCAAACAAGTTCATAACATTTCCAAAATTCACTGAATTGCACATTCAATGCCCTGTTGTTTGGTTGATATGTACAGCATTTTATGTTCGCAAATGTCAGTGAAAAATCCTCCTATTTTGCTAATAAATTTATACCAGAGGAATCAAATCAAACAAAAAAAAATTGCAGGTTAATGACAGAAAACATTTTGTGTTTTATGTTGTTAGATCTATATCCAACAACATACGCTATATATTCATTATCTGCATTATCTTTCAGTTCCTACTTCTAAAACACGCAATCAAATGACGTTATCAACTTTAGCTAAATAGTATCTGTATTCAGATCGAATTTGATATCATAATAAACTCGATTTTTACGAGCCAGAACATAAACAACGACTCTGTCTACTGCCTATCCAATATTACTTTTTACTGTCGTGTCAAGTATTTGCATGAACCAATTGGAGCATGAAAAGTACGTCACCTACTGTAAGCCTGCACGTTGCTTTTTCTCTGTAGGTGAGAATGATGTCGAGGACCAAAACCTTGTAAGGAAAGTGTTGCGGCGAGCAGAAGCACGTCCTAAAAATCTGGCTAAAAGTATGGAGGACATCACAGCATCCTCAGCACCACGTGAGCATATCCTCAACTTCCGAGTCAGATTGTCCACATGCGCGCATCCTTTTGGGGTGACTGTGATCTCCCCATTGTTTTTCGCAGGACAAGAAAGAAGGCAAGACCCAACTGCTGACATGAGATGCATTAGTGATGGTAAATAAAAAGCTTTTTTTATTATTATTATTATTATAGATATGTCTGCAAGCAAATTAGTCAAGATTGTGTATCTTCTGCTTCCCAATCAACCACTCTTTAGGTTCATCAAACCCGTCGCCCACCTCGTCCTTATTTTCGGATCCGGAGCACCTGAAGAATATGAGCAAATCGGTCCCTTCGTTCTTACAGAAGGAGGTAAAACCACCCCTGCATCTTTCAGTCCAGTAGGTCAAAGCCTGCTCTGCTTCCCTGTGCACAGAGCTTTCTGTGGCTGCTATCTGTGTTTCAGGCTGGCAGAGACACTGACGAAGACGGTGACCACCCAGGAAGACTAATGACGGGCAGCTCCTTGAACAACCTCACCGGCTCCTCTGGCATGGCGTCTTTATCTTCTGTATGTTCACACACAGCAGCATGCATCGCTAACGCACGAGCATGCTTAACGCACAATGTTGAGTTGACAGTTTGATAAAAAGGGATTAAAATCGATGCAGAACCAGAGATTTAGTGTGTCCCAATACATAGTATGACAAATGCGGTATGCCAAAGAGACCAGGATGTCCTCCTGTATCTGGTCGCATCTTGCTGTATGCAGAGTTTTCTGGCAATTCTGACCCACAATCCTCTGGCGGCGGAAGAGCACTCATTTTGTTAAAGGACTGCAACGGATATATGAGCAAGAGGGTCAAAGTTCAATGTTCAATGTTATAGCAAAGTATTATGTCCCAATTGTTGCGTACTGCATGCAACAGTGCAAACTTTTTTCTCCCACGCGTTCTTCTTCCTTGTCAAAACCTGGCGCCTGGATTACCCATAATGCAGCTTGGCCCCTGACAGTTGGTTAGAGATTCAGATGAGTTATGCCAGTCGTAGCAGCTAATGTAGCCTCAAGCTGCTAGCCTTAAACCGAGATGAGGGCTAGAGGTCTGGTAAGGTGACTTCTTTTTCTTAATTTTCAAAATTGAAAATCCCCAGCCGACGCTGACTTAAGTGACATCGTCTGAGACAATGAATCAAATTTCACGCATGCTTTATACAACTTATTTCATATAAATGTAATAACCTGTAAACAGATTTTGACCTGACCTCTAAATTAGAAAACTAAAACCACTAATTATCCAATAAAACAATTCTAATTATAGATATGATTGATGATACAACATGTTTGCCTCCTTGTTTGTGTGTGCTCCTAGCTGAGTGGAAGTGTGATGACCATATACAGTGGGGACTTTGGGAATGTGGAGGTTCAGGGAAACATCCAGTTCTCCATCAACTACATCCAGAAGCTCCAAGAGTTTCACATCTTTGTGGTTCAGTGCCAAGACCTGGCTGCAGTCGACCCGAAGAGAGGCCGCTCATATCCGTGAGTACTGTGCCTGACATATTCTAGGATAAACATTTCGAGACTATACGTAGCGTTCATTCTCTGCTAATTAAGATGAATGGCCGTTGATGTGTCAATTAACAACCACTAAAAGACAATTAGTGTGTTTACATGCACTCTAGTACACCGGAGCGTACTGGAGCATAGAGAAACCTGGTTACTGTTATTAAAACATAACAAATGGAAACATTCACGTATAAAAGAAACAGCACAGAGAAGCCTAATTCCAGTTTAACAGTATCCAGGTTTCTGATTGTAGAGGCACATGCTTACACTGTTTCTGTCCATGCCAACTTGAAATTGAAGGCTTTGTGCGGCACGTAAACAAAATACCACTTGTGCCATCAGAATTGCCATCAAGACAGGAAAACAAAGTGGCTGAATTCAAATAAAAGAGGTATTATAGTGTCTCTACCAGCACTTAAAAGTTGTGAAAAGAATCAGCTAAAAGAGATTCAATGTCATGCTAGACCACTGGGTTGCCACGATAACAAGCCATTGATATTTGTCTCTGGTGATATTCACTTTCATTTCTGCATTTACTGTGTAGATCATAATCGTGTTTATCATCATATTTTTATGTTACTCACTAACTACTAACATAACTCGAGCTAAAGAAACACCTGCACATATGAAAGTGATCAGAAACCTGAATAATGTGTGTACGAAGTTCACCTAGTAGCATGTTTGGCTTTCTGTTAACTGGGATGAGACAGGGATGATATGCACATGCACAAACAATTTTGGATACTCCAAAAACCTGATAACTGTAATACTACTAATGCACATTCACTCATCAGTAAAATCTATGTGTTAAGAATCAATCAATAAAGGTCATCTGCCACAATGACCAATAATATTTTGACACGATAACAAGGAATGGCTTTGTAATATCTTAAGATATAGTTACATATGGTTTTTTTCTCAAATGCAATATAAAATGGACCCACTGCATCATTTAATTTATACAATACCTTTTTTCTACTGTATGTCAACTACTATATATTACAGTAGGACTGGAAATGTTACATTCAAATTTTATAAACAAAAAATCAGAAAAATGTACAGTATAATATTTATCATGATAGAAATAATTATTGCCGTGTACTTTATTTTAGTTTACCAGTTGTTGGCATGCGAGTCAGAAAGTACATTTTGTCCACAAACTCCACATGGTATTATAATAACTTTATTTAATTAGCATCTTTGAAAACAGAGTTTACAAAGTGCTTTCACAGACAAAGCAAAGCAATGTTATACTAATTGTGTATCTTTTTTCTTTTTAAGGTATGTCAAAAGCTACCTTGTCCCTGACAAAGCTAATCTGGGAAAGAGGAAAACATCTGTTAAAAAGAAGACACTGAATCCAACTTTCAACGAGATCCTCAGAGTAAGAATCCACAGATATGATGCCAGTAGTACGAAGCAAACAGCGACACTTTCTCACTCTGTAATGCTTACTACTTGGCATGCATGATTTTTAACAAACAAAAACATCTCGTTCTTCCCTGTCCTTACAGTATCGTGTTCGCATGGAGTACCTCAGAACCCAGACGCTCATTCTCTCCGTTTGGCATAACGACACGTTTGGCAGGAACAGTTTCTTGGGCGAGGTAGACGTGGACCTCTCCAAGTGGGACTTTGACCACACCCAGATGAACTACTTAGCCCTGAAAGCAAGGGTAAGAAGAAGAAAATAATATCTAGTCAGAGCCTATTTGAGCTGGTTGTATCACATGCACTGTAGTTATTTTATAACTAGTGCACGAAGGAATTTTGGAGTGTCATGATGAATTTTGCGTCCACTGTTTATGTAATTTATACTCCGTCAAACGTTTTAGACTGCACCCACTCTAGCGCCATCACATGGTCGAGGAGAGATGAGACTAGCCCTACGTTTCCTGCCAGAGATCATCCACAGTGAAGGTCTGCACACAGTTTAAATCTATTGTTTAAACAGAGGCCTTGTTTTTATGTAATCATTTGTAATCCACAATTTGACCCATTATAGACAAGGTTCTTTAAATATTTTTTATATTTTGTCATTTCTTTCCATAGGATTAGTTAAAGATGGTCCAAACACCGGAGAGGTTCACATTTGGGTGAAAGAATGCAAGAACCTGCCTCTAATCAGGGCCACCATCGACCCATATGTTAAGTGGTATGCACAAAACATCCAGCTAAGTTAAAGAAATAGTCGCGCATTTTAGGACCTATTCTTATTTGCTTTTTTGGTAAAAGTTAGATGACAAGTTTGTCAAGTTTGACTATTAAATATGATGCTACAGCCAGCAGACGGTCAGTTTAGTTTAGCATAATGACTAGAAAAAGGGGGAAACACCTAACCTGACTCAAGGTAAAGTCCAAAGGTAAAGAAATCGCCTACCAGCACCTCTAAAGCTCCCTAATTAAAACTCTATGTCGGGTTAGTCAAATATGCATAACAACAGAAGCCGAAAAAACTAAAATGTATGGTTTTACAGGGGGAAATGTGCTGGACTATTTCTTGGCCAGGCGCAGTGATTTCCTGGTATCTCCACTTAACTCTGTGTTGTTTTTACACAATTTTTGTACGAATTAAACTAACAAAATGTACATGTGAATATTAATTAGGGAGCTTTAGAGGTACTGGTTGGTGGATTTTGTTTAGCTGTTTCCCCGTGTTTCCAGTCTTCATGCTAAGCTAAGCTAACCCTTTCCTGGCTGTAACGTAAGCATCATATTGAATGGACAGACATGACAGTGGTATTTCATCTAACTCTCGGCAAGAAAAACAATAAGCATATTTTCCCAAAATGTCCCAAAACTTACTCCATCAATTGAAGTTTTCCGCTATATCAGTCCACATGTTTCCTTTTCCACCTCATCTCAAGCTTTGTGCTGCCGGACACGAGCAGGAAGAGTCGCCAGAAGACGCGTGTCCTGCGGAGGACAGTAGACCCAGCGTTTAACCACACCATGGTGTACGACGGCATCAGACAGGCTGATCTATCAGAAGCCTGCGTGGAGCTCACTGTCTGGGACCGAGACAGACTAGCCAGCAACCTGCTGGGGGGCCTGAGGATTGGAGCTGGAACAGGTACTGGTAGAGGGGAGAGGGCCATTTCATTTAAAATTAAACAAACTGATAACAAATCTGACTCATGCAAAGGTAGTGGTCACGTTGAATTTGGCCACCTAGACCTACTTAGGCAGACAGGTTGGTCAAGGCCAAGTATGCCTGGTTGAGGTAAAAGTTGCTGCCATAAAACACTGTCCCATTCCCTCCACTAGAAGTGCTCTTTGCAGGTTCTTAGGTCTGGCAGGCTACTATTTATACTCTTGTCCTCCCTTTGATAAGTCCCAATGCAGCTTATGTTTGGACCCCTCAGCATGCCTTTCAAAGTGTGAAGTCTCTCTCAAGCCATGCCCCCGTGCTCGCTACTCCTGATCTCTCCAGCTCTTTTTAACTGGAAGTTGCCAGAGCAGTTAACCATCCGGTGTGTTACTTTTCACGTAAGCTCAACAAGCACCAAGTCAAATACTCCACCATTGAAAAAGAAACGCTTGCTTTGTTGTTGGTACTCCAACATTTTGAAGTGAATGTCGGGTCCGGTGCTTTGCCTGTTTTTTCACTGGTCATAACCCTCTCGTCTTTCTGTCCCGCATGTATAACCACAACCAGGGACTCATGCGGTGGCCGCTGATCGTGCGAGGTTACAAATTTGCTACCAGAAGGGTTCAGAAAATGTGTTGGCAGATGCTCTGTCAAGGTTTTAGGTTGCCATTCAGTGTGGTTTATTAGGTTACAAACACCTGTAGGTTCGTGTCTTAAGGGAGGGGGTGTTACGGCCACAGCCTACACCTGACCCCTCAACCCTTCCGCATAGTATGTGATTCGTATGCTGATTTAGATGTGATGTCCCCCGAACCTGAGTTCTCATTAGACAGAAAAATGGCCGTCAGTGACATATGAATATTATATATCATTACAGATGCATCAATGCGCAGGCTTACACCTACTTTATAACTACTTTTACAACAGCTTAAGTTTGGTAGTTTAGTCAAGTGGTTCACAACCTGAGGGACGTTTCACAAGATATATCGGAGGGCTTGTGAGATGATTTCTGGGGGAAGAAGAAGAAGAAAGAAGAAGAAGAAAACAAAGTGCTGATACAAACATTTAGATTTATTTTTCAGGCATTTCTCTAATCTTTGCTTTATTTGTGTTACATTGAATCATTTGAACTCTTTGAGCCTCACTTACTTACACAAAACCATCTGAGAAGTGTAATGTGTGTGCTTTTAATGCTTGTATTTGTCTCTATGTCGCCCTGTAGGCAGAAGTTATGGAGCACTGGTCGACTGGATGGACTCAACTCCCTTTGAGGCGGCCCTGTGGGAGCGCATGATGGCCACCCCGAATGAATGGGTGGAGGACGTACTCCCATTAAGAGTGCTGAACTCTGCAAAAACTGGTTTCAAATAAGTCAAAATATTCAAAACGAACATACTGCGAAGACGGTAATATCTGAGAGGTATAAACACAATAAATGAACTGTTTTAAAGGTTTAAATTCAGTCAGGAAATGCTTTCTAAGAATGATGAAAAATAAAGTGAAGACACTGGAGTGAAAAATTGGAAGGAACCATGTGACTGTATTTTTAACCTCCATGGGTGCTCGAGGAAATAATAGAAAACCAAATCGTGGAAGCAAACCCCTCAGGAGAGTGCGTTGTGTATAAATCCAAACTGTGAGCTTCTGTTTTGGGAAGAAAAGAAGAATGCTAATTAGCAAATGTAAGCATTCGAATACGCTAAACGACGATGATGAACAAGACAAACACTATACCTGCTGAACGTCAGCACGTTAGCATTGTCACTGTGAGCGTTTAGCTCAAAGCACCTATATGTCTAAGTACATTTATTTCTAATTAAAAACAAATTCTGTCTTTGCCCCCATCTCTACTTTATACGTCTACGTGATGTAATGATTTCTAAAGGGTTGGCTCACCCAGATGACAAAACCATGTATATTTTCTTGTTTACTGTATCTACAGATAATAATTGCTGACTACCTTGTTGTCTTCTACAGTATTACAATACGATAGTCCTGGCCACTTTCCTCGTGGCTTGTTTTTACTCTGCAACATAGTGGACATTTAGATGATGAAGAGTGTCTGTGATCTCATAGAGATTAGGGAACTCCTCTCTCTGTCTCTCTCTCTCTCTGATTGCTTCTCAGACAGAGAAACAAATACTTAAGAGGACATTGCAGACAATTACGGCCACCACCACAGGGCTGCTGTTGCAGCTCAGGGATGATGTACCTGTGTGAGAAAGAAAGACACAAAGCATCAAGACTTTCATGTTATGATGCTGCATGTGTCCCCTATTGAATGTTGCATATTTAAATTGGAAATGTTGACTGTTTAAGTAGTCCTTCTAAGACAACTTTAAAAAACTAGTCTACGCACGTCACTGTCCAACACGCACAGATACACAAAGACAACATCACATTCACCGCAGATGCCTTCCAACAAGAACTGAGTCATCTTGTGGATCAGCTGAAAAAGAAATTGACCTGATTATGTTTTATGTTTAACTGACATGATTCAGAGTTTAATTAAAATGAGATATAACAAGTAATGTGAATTATGGCAAAACCGGGACGACCCGATATCCGAGTCCCTGGGTTGTTGCATGTAATTCCCCTACTCTTTTCCCCAACATTTCCTGTCTCTCTCCACTATCACTATCAAATAAAGGCTAAATGTGGGTATGACATGCCAAAACAATAATCTACTTTTTTTTTTTTTTTTGGGCAAAACTATGCTATTTCGATTTTTTTTAAAAAATTTTTAATATGGTTAATTCATCAAGAAAGATATATAACACAAAATCAATCAAGCAAATGTTCCCTTTTCTTCTTTTGTTTAAAAAGGAGAACATTAAAGACTTCAAATAATATTGTAAGATAAGAGGACTTGCTGTAGCTTCAATGAGTTTAAAAACAACTAAAGAAACCTGATTTGTTCATAAAGACCATGTTTTGGTTAATTGCTGTTTTTGAGGTCAACTGACAAGCTCAACATTTTCCCATAGAACCAGAAAGAAATCTACTCAACAGTGCAAAGGGTCAAGATAAAATAAACCAGGGACGATAATATTGTTTGATTCCTCTGTTGCTTACTTTTATACTTGTCTTTTTCTTCAGTCTGGTAGGATGAGGAAATATTTGTGGGTCTCAGCCCGACAGTCACACCACTGCTAAGATTGCCCACGAGGATGGCGGACGAGGTGATTGTAGTGCTGCTTGAAACGTACTCTGCCTCTCTCTTCCAACGGCGGAAGGAAGATCCACAGTCCTGTTCGAAAACAGAAAAACACAAAGAAAACTGATTGCAATCTCTTTCTCTTAAAGACTCCGATATAGAGGAAATAGGTCACATTTGATCTTTTTTTTTTGGTGATTATTTTTCTACATGCGTAGGATTCCTTTATCTTTTTTTGGCCTCAACGCTGTTATGATTTGCTCATCAGAGGTATGCTTCATATACTGTATGTGATGTGAGATAAAGATTTTAAATGACATCATGTGCCATTTTAGAAAAACAGCTCAAAATCAAGTAAATGAAATGCAAAAGACATGTTTAAATGACCTTAAAGAGTGTAAAGTGAACGTTGTGAAGTGACTCACAGCCAGTAAAGTGCTGCACGAGGACGCCTCACAGAGCCTGGTCACACAGTGCAGGTAGAAAGTGGAAACTGTCTTATTTTTATGCTCCACAAATCTGAAGGCCTCAAAGGAGAAGTGTGCCTCCTGAGACTTCCCATTGAGCTCCACCTTAGTTTGTTCGTTACGTTGACACCTTGGGTGAAAAAGAGACAGGTAATGTGACTGCACATATGGAAGTACAAATAGCTGGCTTGGACTTTAGTGTAAGAGAAAAAGGGATTATATATTGTGGTAACTTATATGAGACTCACCCAACAAAAAGGTCATAATAGGTGTTGAACATGGGATATGGATTTGGTGTTGCGTAGCATCTGTCCAGCATCACGTTGAACCTGTAAGGACAGAGGATTTTCAGTGCCTTTTCTTATTTATGTAACTTGTTAGGTTTACTGTAAACTGTCACAACTTAAATACCTGTCTGTTAGATTGGTAGCTTTAACTGCAACATAAATCTTGGTCTTCAGATTTAGTCCTGTTTGCGGGATACTAAGCATATTTTGGTACAGTTCATCCTGTTCCATAGATAAGGGAGAACAAAATCAAATTATAATAACATGTTGAAAAATACTCTCTGTCCAATTGTAAAAGCCAGAGCAGGACCTACTTGGTAGAGCTGCATACTCAGTGTGCTGATGAAACTACCATTGTTGTCTCGTATGGCAAGATTGGAACCTGA
>CALSCE010009465.1:9912085-10003306 GCA_943593645.1 Bovichtus variegatus | reverse complement strand
TCCAGTCCCAACCTCATCGGTTATCTATTGAAAAAACAAGCACATATGTCACTGAAATCGGTCTAAATCTGTTTTCTGATCAATTCTTCGATGCGTGAATTCAAGATGTGTAATGACTCCTTGGTTTTCAATTCCATCAAAATGTACCAAAAGCAAACCTTTACCACATCGCACTAAAATCTTCTTAACTGTCATAGCGTTAGATCTTTCAATACATCTGTAGGATAAAGTGCCTCAATTGGTTTACACACGGAAAAAAGTTGTAAAGGTCTTGTGAAGAATACCTTAAAGTTATTATTGCAGGATGACACAGAACTTTCATTCATGGGGAATCTGAATTTTAAGACTGGTGGGTCCACGTTCCAGTCAGCAGTCCCATAACACTCAGGTGTGTTTATCTGATTATTGAGGACCATCAGAGATTCATTATAAAATGCTTGGTACATCGGGCAAAGGTAGATGCTCAGGTCCATATGCTCAGTGCCACAGACCACAGTTATGTCCGAGTTTTCTATGAGGGAATAAAAAAAAAAAATTATGTAAATCGAACTGCAATGGAGGCTGTGAAAATAACAGTAATTAAGGCATATATGTAATAAATGCCACAAACCTGGAGGTCTGTTTGTATTGCTAAGAACACAAGCTTCTGGTATCTGGGCCTCTGTCCTCATAAAGAGGCCAAGCTGGCACACAAGGATGACCAGCCTCATTATTCTGAGTGTGGAGAAAACAGCAAAACAATGGGAACCAAGGCATTCACCATCTCCTTTCAACTTTTTGTACACGGGGGAAAAGGCTACAAAGGTAATAGAGTTACAGAAGCGCCTTATGCAACATACAGTAAGCGATCCCTTGAAAGAAAGAGTAAAGACATGCTTCAACCAGGGCTGTCATGTTTTATGCATAGATTCAGAAAAACATGACATGAAATTACTAATATCCTTCAATTCAGCTACATTTGAAAATATTATTTTCAAGAAACAACATACTAGCTGTACTTCCTCATGAACATATACTGCATTTTTTGCATAACAAGGAAATTAGAAATAAACTTCCATTATTGATCACATAAAGACCCCTCAAACTATATCTCATAGGTCCAGTTAATCCAAAATTACAGTTTTTATAAACTGCATTTTTCTCCGTTGTCGATGGAGAAGATAAGAAAAACCATTAAAAAAAATGTTTTACACATTTAAATATGTTCATTAAAGTAGTATCTTTGATACAATGCATAATAAAGACGTATACTCTACAGTATGACACCGCCAGGAAAAATAGTTGATAAAGTTATTGCAGGGACTCACCTGTAAGTCTTCATTTTCTGTATTGCTATCGGCTACGAGATCTCTCCATTTATACTGTCGTCCCCACCGGGGTGTGTAAGGATTACGTCTCAGACAATAGTGTAACATGAGTTGGGCTTTTCACATCTTCCTTTTAATTTTTTTTGATATACTTTACATGCATTTTTAATTTGAATAACAATCCATCTAAAATAAGCTTGTCAACTCCAGTTCACCTTCTATTGATTGTAAAGAGTAGTTTTATTTTATTCAATGCCAGCCCTCTGCCGCAATTTACTGTTTTTAAGTTATAGTTGTAAATAATACAAAATGCTGTTTGTTTCTACAAATACATATGCATAGTGGAATTTGACTTAAAAAATGGTAGACTGGGGTTTTATAAGAAATTCGTCACAATTACCCGAGATGAGGATTTCTTAATCAACAGTTGGTTGTATTAATAATATGACAATATGGATCTCAGAAGAAATTATTTATTTTAGCTTGTCCCATGAGGTCAGCAATTTATTTAAAGACAGATACAGGGAATTGAAACTAGGTGCTTTTCTTTGAGAGATGAATGAGTTCTCTGATAAATTACAAGACACAATTTTGTAATCCATACTTTTGCTTTTATCATGTGTATTGTACTGGAATAGGGATGTTTACCAGCAGAGCGCCAGATTGATTCTGACTTTGTCTCCTCTTGTTGCCACATTTACAGCAGTCAACTTTAAACGTCCAGTAATGCATTAGCAACCATCTCACATTTGGTCTGGCATAGGATACAACTTTATGATAATGCAAGGTTAATGGCTGATAATAATGCTGTGCAGTGGAAAAACACTGGATTTCAGTCTTGGGTATTGGCAGGGAGTGTGTTGCATAGGAAACTAAAATGTATACACACAAACAGTGTTTTATTTTTCTTAGGACTATGAAAGAGTGGGGTCAGTGATCTGATCACAAGGCATTCTCTTGAGAGATCTTAGGATGTGATAAAAGTCTCATTATTGTTCTTCCGAGTACAAGTTTTGTAATGGATCAGTTTTTGTTATGGCCTCAGGCTGTGAACTGCAAGTAGAAAATGTCAGTGCTGTTTTGTACAGTCTGTGAATAAAAGACACACCTATCTGAGAGAAATCCAAAGTCTTTTGTGGAGCATCACAGCACGAAAGGGACTCCTGAGGAACTCTGGTCCCCAAAGAACAGCACCACAATACACCGTGAGGATACAGCCTGAAAAAGGTGCTTGTTACATTACTTTAGACGTATCCAATGTCAAATGCCAGTTTTAATATGCCCTTTGTTGTCTAAATACGCATTTGTCTGCAAGCTATGCCATCAGAGTTACTCAGGGCACAATTCTTCAAAACTTGGACCCAGAAGCAACAAATGTGGTCACCCTTGGGGAATAATGGCTTTAACCTGGTTCAGAGCTTTGGCGGATTTAGGTCAGGAGCAATAATCAAAAACTCAAATGTTTCGTAAAAGGGAGCAGATACAGTCGGTGTTCGCTGAAGGTTTGTTTAGATGTACAGTTCAAACCAATGAAGTTCTTTCAAAAAGGATGGCAATGGAGGATTCGAACCGAATCAACTGAATCGTCACACATGTACACAGCACCGCACACACAGTAAAATTTAGACTCTGCATTTAACCCATCCTAGTATTAGGAGCAGTGGGCATCTTCTATATAAACATTATATATACAGCCAAAGGGACCAGTGTGGGGGTCCAGTGCCTTGCTCAAGGGCACCAGTGTCAGTGTCCATGAGGCCAAGTGGCACCTCTCCAGGTATCAGTCCGTTTGTGGACTTGAACAAGCATTCATCAGCATTTATGTTAGTTAATAATTAATAAGAAATTGTAGTACAGAAATGCCAAAGGTATGTTTGAGGTCATATGTAAACAGTGTACACTACCTGCTCAGCACCATACAGCAGACAGACACAGTGAGCGACCAGCTGGCGAACATAGTGGAGCATTTAGCGGCTAAAAAGACAGATTTTTCCTGCAGGAGTTGGTAGAGACAAAAAACAGAGCTAAAAGAGAGTGAATATTGGAATTACATTAAATAGATGGTCAGAAACACGACTACAAATGATTGCTAATGGTTCTCCGTAACTGCTGGATGTGTAAATAAGCAACTGTTTACTGACAAGTTTACAATATCAACTTAAAAGGTCATATTTCAATGTTGTGTTCACAATTTGTTTGCACTGCCCTAACAAGTGGATAACAAAAACCAGTTACTGTAGGTTTAATAAGTGAGCTTTAGAGGTGCTGGGAGGCAGATTGTATAACAGCAAGGCTAGCTTTTGCTCTGTTTCTCGCTCTTGGGAACATAGCAGTGAACAGTACAGTTCATAAACAGCCTCAACTACATAACACAAGGCCATGTTAAACAGTCATGGTTTTCATACAATCTGACATGTATAATCATGTTTTTATTGGCACTAAACGATAAGGTATTGTCAGAACTTGATTTCAGCCTCATACTGCAGCCTGTGCAGGCAGGAAACAACCTGAGGAGTCTGCAATAAAGGGAGTGTGCCAAAATAAATAGTTGATCTTTTTCATAACTGTTCAGTTCTGTCCTGCCTTTTCATTTTAATTAATGTGAAATTAGCTGAATGGTATTTTACATGTACATTTTATTTGTACACATTGTACAATACTTGAACAACCTATCTTATCGAAACTTATCGTTTCTTTCCTTTTTCTTTCCTTTTTCGTATAGCACCTTAACAGTGTCAAATTAACCAGAAAGTTTTGAATTGTTTTGTTTAACCTTACAATAGACTCACTTTTAAGAACTACATAAACAACAGCTAATGTGTACATACTGTACACTGAGTCACACCATCAAACACATGCAACACCCGAGCAGTATCATAACAAGTTATGAGGGTAACATAGGAGGAGCACTTCTTTTAAAAGTCACATCAGGGCACAATTCTCTCGTGTACTGTACTTTAAATGGTAAACCAACCCCAGGGTTTGTTCTAAAACTTGCTGATCTGTGACCTACTTGTAGTTCTTTTTTTTTGGGATCCACCCTGATGCCAGTATCTGTTCTCACATGAATATTTGGTGTTGCACTACAGATCAGGTATTTTTTAGACATATTAGACTACATTTCAGTGTCCTTGATGCCTCTAAGTTACTTTATGAGTTTTAACCCGGCACTTTTGTGTTTGAGCTTTTCCGTTCTCTTTATACTTGAACTGACTGCAAAGATGTATTACAATGTATTACTCATAATACAGCAGAATGACCCTTCTCAGAGTGCTATGTATATGCAGTATTATGGTATTACTGATTCATATGTAAGCAGCATTTTAATGCAGTAGTTGGTCCATGTGGAGCTAATTGTAACTACATGATATACTTGTGGGTACTGTGATGTAAAAAATGTAATTTTATAAATTACAATACAGGTCATTTAGCAGATGCTCTTATCCAGGGGGACTGACAGTGAACTAACTACAGAGATAGTGTGGTATTGATCTCACAAACATCTGGTGTTCTATTTGAATGACTGACTACTAAACCACTAGACTACGCCCCCAATCGACTCGACTTACTCTTACTTTTATTTCTTTAGATATAGGAAACTTTGATTCATTCTACCAGGTATATTATTACTTTAGTAAGAGTTTGAATGCAGGACCTTTACTTGCAACAGAGTATTTCTACACTGTGGTATGTGTTGGTTTTACTTCAGTAAAAGATCTGAATACTTCCTCCAACCCTTAATCAGCCACTGTCTGATAGTCTAGAAGCCACTTAAATGGAAAATATCCCACATTCTTGGTAGCAACTGCTGTGGAAATGTACAAACAGTCTTTTTTAATTGGCCCACGTGCAGAGGCCGCGCTATGATGGAGGTGATTGGCCAGCATCGCCCCTCCTGTGTTCTGGAGAGTTCTGTGTGTTGCGGAGGAGGCGCGGCCGCTCCCACACACTGACAGCGGGGATCAGGGGACCTGACACACCGAGTCACTCAGGGTGAAGCCAGCCTGCAGTGTTAATAACGACCACCTTAACGACAAAACGACCGAGGTGAGTATTAGCCAGGTGAATAATGTGTTGTAGTTACTTTTATTAACGTTAACCACGTAAGTCAGTTAACGGAAATTGACGTTAACGTCATAAAAATGTAAGCTAGCAACAAAAAAAAAAAAAACGAGTGTAGGTGTTCATTTGCTGTTATTCAAATACAGCTCCACGGCTGTCATTTACACCAACTCCTCCGAGGGTTTACGCTTATGCTAACTTTTTGTTACGATATTGTGCACGTTAAGGCTAACTTATTTTACATGAGAGCATACGGAAAGTGGCTAACAACAGGTATCACGTTATGCGGCTAACGCGGGCTTGCGGTTGCAAAGTTGCTCATATGCGTTGAAAGTGATGCACGCCATCTTTAGCAGAGGTTACATAAAGCTTTACATTGTGTGCAAGTTCCGAGGAAACGAAAGGAAAGGACCTGGAAGTTGTTCAGCCCCCTGCAACGTGCAGTGGCACGCCCTCCTGTGCTCCTGCTCATAGCTAAGCTAATGATGTTGCACAACGTATGTTCTACAGTCCACGAGCACATCACGCTCTACTCTTAACCCTGCTCCTGCTCGGAGGCTGCCACACTTCCACAACCTTACCCCCAAAACATCCAAATGACTTCTTAACAACTATGAAGAATATAGGGGAGATTGCAGAAGTAACAACAAGAGCTAAGTTACATAAATATTATCTAGAACATGAACTTGCATGTTTGGTTTTTGCACAAAAGACACAAGGCCCTCGTGCATTTATTAATTTTTTTGCCTGGGATAACTTGACAGCAAGGTAGATTTCCTCATATTTGTGATTTAACTGATATTTTTGGCTTGATGAGTATCACCTGTTTTTATGTTCTTCCCTGCCATCAAAAGCAACTAATTTTCATTACCAATTCAAGAAATGATAAGTTGGACTATAAAATGCCAGAAAATAGTTAAAATTAGCTGCGCACAAGTTCCCAGAGAAAAAATTCATGCATTCAAATGTCTTGTTTTGTTTTTTGTTTTAATAATAATAATAATAATATAATACAAAAATAAAATATCCAACAATAATACAATTATAAAACGGGTAAGAAAAAGTAGCAAATCCTAACATTTGAGAAGCTGAATCCAATAGCTGGATTCTGAAAATAGTGGCAGATTCATTTTGTGATCAACTAATCTTTAAGAATCTGTGGTGTTTTAATGGATTCCACTAACCAGCTGAAAAGTGCCAAATATAAATGATGTCACATGACAATTGAGGAAAAGACAGCTGTTGCATAGGTTACTTGAACTTAAAATGGTTATTTGTAAGGACTTAAATCGGCTTTAAGTGTGTTGTGTGTTTACGTACTGTTTTTTTTTTTTGGACAACCATAAAGAAAAGAGGGATCTTGGTGTGTACACTATATCCATAACTCCAATAAGTCTTTATTACCAGGACAGAACAGCCCATCATGTGTGCTGCACCAGATAATGATCGAAATAGCTGGTGAATCATTTTAAGTTGATCAATTTGTCAATTTAACAACTAACATTTCAACTCTAAGATACAATGAAATTCCATAAGATGGTACCTCAGTGTGGTTATCAGGGTGCAGTAAACCTGTCTGTTTGGAAAGGCCCTCTCCTCCCTGTTGTCTGTTGTTGCCATAATAAAGCAAGCCGTTGCCAAGCTGTCAAACGTGGGAGGCTTAAAAACAGGTGCGATGGACATTTACTTGACTGAGACAATGTTTCCACTTCAGTTTGAGCTGCTCAGACTCTGATAATAGCCTCATTACACCATACTACAAATGTGCATCATGGTTGCCACCCACAGTTACATCAACGTCATATACCCAGATTTTCAGTCCCAATATAGGGTTAACAGCGGATCATTTTCATATGTTCAGGAACCATGTCCAAGGGACCAGCAATCGGCATTGATCTGGGCACTACCTACTCCTGTGTAGGAGTGTTTCAGCATGGCAAAGTTGAGATCATTGCCAATGACCAGGGAAACAGGACCACACCCAGTTATGTTGCCTTCACCGACACTGAGAGGCTGATTGGGGATGCAGCCAAGAATCAGGTGGCGCTGAACCCCAACAACACAGTATTCGGTATGAAACATTTTTCTCAACAACAATGCTACCTTTTTTCATTTGGTGTGTCTGCTTATTTATTGCATTTTTCATTGCCCTACAGATGCAAAGCGTCTTATTGGACGTCGGTTTGATGACAGCGTTGTCCAGTCAGACATGAAATACTGGCCATTTGCAGTCATTGATGACGCCACACGCCCTAAAGTGAAGGTGGATTACAAGGGCGAGACCAAGACCTTCTACCCTGAGGAGATTTCCTCCATGGTGCTGATTAAAATGAAGGAGATTGCAGAGGCGTACCTCGGGAAGGTACACCTATGTGTTGCGTTTGACAAAAATACTCTTTTTGTTTATTTGTTTGTTTACACAAGGGGGGATTTGCATCAGTAATACATACCTAACAAAAATATATTTTTCAAGTGCACAGACACATTTTCTCAGCTTTAACTAATGCTGACCGATAAATCGTATTTTCATCGTCATCGCGATATGAACATGCACGACAAACACGTCGCATCATATTATTTAGGGATGGTTACTGTAGCCTGTTGTTAAATGGGCCCCAGGGATAAAGAAGTATTTATAATCATGCCGCAGCCTCTTCCCAGCTCTGTATCGGATCTCCTACACACACACACACACACACACACACACACACACACACACACACACAAACACCGAGATTGAAGTCAGCAGGCAGCAGATGACATAGGCCGCGGTGGAGACACTGAAGATTACTCGATTTGTTGACAACTATGCTCCTTAGTGTACGCAAGTGCAATAAATCCCTTGTGGGTAAAGAGTCACTTCTCTATCAAAACACCTGTTACACAAGCATAAACATGTCTCTCTGAAGCCTCTTATCCTCTGCCACTATGTTTTACACAAGCAGAAGCACTAGTTTATGTAAAGGCAAATTGTACCAAACAAGCTAAAACAAATGCTATCTGCATATAGTCTTAACTGTTTAGCTTATTTTAGTACGTATTTAAAAATTTGGCAAATTTCTTGTAAACTTACCTACTGGCTGAGACAAAGCTGTGATTCACTGCCTGCAGGAGGACAGAGGACAGGATGAAGGACTGACATTGACTCACTGTCTGTGTTCTTCATTCTTTCTAAACTTTACACAGTATTTTGATGTCAGGAACATTATTTATTTTATTGACATTTTAGATTGTTTCCAGTGGGATAAATAATGAGTTTATATAGTGACTTTGCTGTTGCTGCTCTAGAAAAAACGTTTAGCCTAGACATATTAAAAATATTCAATTCTAATCCTGTTAATCGTCATCGCAATATTGAACAATGTTATCGCATCCTGCAGCTTTTCCTCATATGGTGCAGGCCTAGCTTCTACTACATTATTAAGGCTGCTATGTCTCCTGCAAAACATGGAATTTCAAACCGAACCCTGACCTGTGTCCTGTTTACGACAATTATAGTGTTGTTTGAATAGACTAAGAATCTGCAAGTCCTAATGTAAATGTATATGAAAATACTGTACTTTTAATGTTGAGAATGTAATTTATGTCTCATTAACTGATGTAACTTGTAACTATTTTCTTCTTGCAGACTGTTACAAATGCAGTAGTGACTGTGCCTGCCTACTTCAATGATTCTCAGCGCCAGGCCACCAAAGACGCAGGGACCATTTCTGGGCTTAATGTCCTTCGTATCATCAACGAGCCGACTGCTGCTGCTATTGCTTATGGCCTGGACAAAAAGGTAAAATAATAAATAATAATTGCTTTCTGGTATTGTTTTTTTTAGAGTCCATGTGTAATATTTATAACTATTGAAGAAATGTAGACTTTGAATGTGAGGTTTTGAAAAAAAGTGCCTGCTAAGTGGATGCATCCAATCCAGAAGTAAATTACAATAAAAATAATTTCAAACTACAGGTTGGAGCTGAGAGAAACGTCCTCATCTTTGACCTGGGTGGTGGCACATTTGACGTCTCAATCTTGACTATTGAAGATGGCATCTTTGAGGTCAAGTCCACAGCAGGAGACACACACTTGGGTGGAGAAGACTTTGATAACCGCATGGTCAACCACTTCATCGCTGAATTCAAACGCAAGTACAAGAAAGACATCAGCGACAACAAGAGGGCAGTGCGTCGTCTGCGCACTGCGTGCGAGAGGGCCAAGCGCACTTTGTCATCCAGCACTCAGGCCAGCATTGAAATCGATTCTCTTTACGAGGGAATTGATTTCTACACCTCGATTACCAGGGCCCGGTTTGAGGAGCTGAACGCAGACCTGTTCCGAGGAACCCTGGAGCCTGTGGAAAAGGCTCTCCGTGACGCCAAGATGGACAAGGCTCAAATCCACGACATTGTCTTGGTGGGAGGTTCCACTCGTATTCCCAAGATCCACAAGCTGCTGCAGGACCTTTTCAATGGGAAGGACCTCAATAAGAGCATCAATCCTGACGAAGCAGTGGCCTACGGTGCAGGTATACCTTTTCATGCCCATAAATAGTGCAGTAACAAAAGAAATCCTGAGAAGTTAGCTGCAAATGTAAAAACCAAAATCCATCCTTTTCTTTTTTTTTTTTGCAGCTGTGCAGGCAGCCATCCTGTCAGGCGACAAATCGGAGAATGTGCAGGACCTGCTTCTGCTGGATGTGACCCCCTTGTCTCTGGGCATCGAGACTGCTGGAGGAGTCATGACTGTTCTCATCAAGAGGAACACCACTATCCCCACGAAGCAGACCCAGACTTTTACCACCTACTCAGACAACCAGCCTGGTGTGCTCATTCAGGTGTGACCACCACGATCAGCCAAAAAGAAAACGTAATTATTTTAGAGAATGTCTTCCATTTCAAAGAAATCTTCATTGACGTGTTGACTTGATGTTATATCCGCAGGTGTTTGAGGGTGAAAGGGCCATGACCAAAGACAACAACCTTTTGGGGAAATTTGAG
Organism: Bovichtus variegatus; assembly: GCA_943593645.1. Classification (NCBI taxonomy): domain Eukaryota; kingdom Metazoa; phylum Chordata; class Actinopteri; order Perciformes; family Bovichtidae; genus Bovichtus; species Bovichtus variegatus. The sequence continues at coordinate 9,992,952 of CALSCE010009465.1, read as the reverse complement.
CTGATTGGAATCCCCCCTGCACCCCGAGGTGTTCCTCAGATTGAGGTGACCTTTGATATCGACGCCAACGGCATCATGAATGTGTCTGCGGCTGACAAGAGCACCGGGAAGGAAAATAAGATCACAATCACCAATGACAAAGGTAACCTGAATAAGAACTTTAACGCTGTATCTCAATTGTGAAATTTGATGTACGATATTTAGCCTTGTGTTCATTTGACAAAAAAAAACATCAGGTCGCTTGAGCAAGGAGGACATAGAGCGTATGGTCCAGGAAGCAGAGAATTACAAGGCTGAGGATGATGTGCAGAGAGAGAAGGTGACTGCCAAGAATGGTCTGGAGTCTTACGCCTTCAATATGAAGTCCACTGTGGAGGACGAGAAGCTGAAGGACAAGATCAGCGACGAGGACAAACAGAAGATTGTGGACAAGTGCAACGATGTCATCAGCTGGCTGGATAGAAACCAGGTAAGAATTAGAAGAAGTTTTGTGCTTGTAAATTTTGTCAGCAGAGGTGTTACAAAATGTTTTTTGTCTTGCTAGCATCAGATTGATACTTCACTTCCTCTTCTTCCCTTTTCTCAGTCTGCAGAGAAAGATGAATTTGATCATCAGCAGAAGGAGTTAGAGAAGGTGTGTAGCCCCGTCATGACCAAGCTGTACCAGAATGCAGGGGGGATGCCAGGGGGCATGCCAGGGGGGATGCCTGGCGGCTTCCCAGGAGCTGGCGGTGCTCCTGGAGGGGGAGCATCCTCCGGCCCCACCATCGAAGAGGTCGACTAAACTACAGCTTTACCAAACTTGCATGAGCTTGTTTTCTTTTGAGGTTGGTGTGAAAGTTGGTAACGGTCATAATATCTTAGCTATATCTAAATTGTTATACTCAGAACCATTAACCATGCAACTTTGGGATTGTTTTGATAATTTTTGTACACCAGGCTTAAGGCTGCACTTCCACTGTGGTTTCTCTGGTAGGCGGTGTTTTCAAGCGGCTGTGTTGCATTGAGTTTGTATTGGCAACAGTGTTTTTCTTTCCGAGGTTGGTTATGGGCGCTTTGCAAAATGAGACAAAATAAAAGATTTTGTTGAACTTGGAATCATCACTCATCTTATTCAAATATTGATTTCAGGTGTTACAGTATATACAGTGCAACATCTGCTTTACATGCAAAAAAATTTCATAAATTATCCAAATATTCATTAAGTGGATTGTATGATGCTGAGTTCAGGTACGAGTAGTTTTTAAAGTGGTCATTTGTGCAATTGTCAGTAGTACACCTAGGGCTGCACAATTAATTGAATATTAATCGCAATCACAATTTTGGCTCCACACAATGAAATGAACATGATTGACGATTGATGATATTGATGTTTAAAATGTGTAGAAAACTCCACTGCATATCAAATCAAGCGCTTCCTAAACTAAAAGCCAGCCACCAGGGGGCGATCGAGATGTTCTGGCTTCACTTTTAGAATCCTGCAGTCCTAAGTACACCAAGAAATGAATAGCTTAATTACAGTAATCCTTGCATCAAATATGTTTTGATTTTTAACATTGTAGCTACAAACTCAGCCTATGGTTATACTCTATCAGACATTTTTTCCCTCTTTTAGAAGAGGTGTATCACTAAAATCGCATATCATTCTGTTGGGGTTTTAAACTGAAACATTACAACATGATGTATTAGGTCAAATTCTGGCATCATATAACATTGTGTACCTCTAATTTATTAATGTAGGAAGACAATACAGAAAACAAGTGCATTCTTTTTTTTCCCCCTCATTTATTTAGCTTATTTAAGAATATTCCGTTTAACCGGAAGAAGTTGGGAAGTTCATAGGAGTATTGGTTCCTCTTGGCCATTCATGATGGACCACTGCTTATGTGTGTGTGTGTGTGTGTGTTGAAGTCATTGGCAGGTCAGCGCGAGTTAGAGTTTCTTGGACATTCATGCATCCGGTAGGCACACATGTAGAAGATACCTAGAAGAGAATAATGAGATCATCAAGAAAAGAAAAGAAGAACATAGAAAAGGAGGCACACCTGTGAGCTTTCATTAGTTAACGTGTTAGGATGAATACCTGAGAAGAATGTAAGCACCACTGCCACCCAGCCCATTATATAGGACCAGGAGAATCGCCAGCTGCCATAGCGTTTACCATAGTAGTTCACTGTCACGCCTGTGTAGACAGCCATGGCCAGCAACACAAAGAAGCCTACACAACAGATCAAATCATTAGTTTCACTGATGAAAGAAAAAAAAAAAGGTCTTTACTACATCGGAGAGGCTTGTGTGTAGCTATGATGGAGAAGCTTACAGGAGATGAAGAAGAGGATGCCGGCTGCAAACGTCTTGTCAAACCCATCAAAGGAGGAGTAGTGGATGAAGGCCATGACGCCGATCACAATGCCGATGAAACAAGCCAGCAGGGAAAGAATCATGAAGGCCCGGGTGGCATCCCAGTACGCTGTGGGTGAGAGACGAGGGTAAAGTCTGACACCTGAGAGATCAGACTTAAAGTATGTCCAGTACTAAATGAAGAATTTAGAACTTTTTTTCCCATTTTATACCCACAACTGATGTAATTTATAGTGTAGGCGTATTTCATTTTCAGTTATTCGTACTTTTCTTCATCTACATGAAGACAGCTCTGGCTTTCTATCTAGCGTTTGGGAATGGATTTGCACCCGATTTGATGAATTAAATTTATGATAGATTACTGAAAATGATTTATTTATACCATAAGTATATATGTATACGACTGGTGCAAATGAAAGTACAAACTATTCCTTAAAAGTCACAACAATAATCTGTATACTTCTGTGTAAAACATGTCTTAATACAGCAACTATACAAAAATAGAAACTTTTTATTTTATTTCTTGACAACATTTACATGACATTAACTTCTTTGCATTTGCATCTCAGAGATATTTTACCAAACACCCGAACAAAGCTCCAAAATTAAGTAACCCCAGTGTTGGTCAGGGTTAGTGGGGACTATGGAGTTCACAGACTGATAAATATAAGTGAGGATGTGCCTGTGCACATGCAGCGGAAAACACCCAGTGAATCTTACCAATGCTGTCTGTGTGTGCCATGCATTTCCCAGGAACACAGTACCGCCACAGCCCCTGATGCATGTAATTGCTGGAGTGACGGTACTGCATCCAGTAGTCGGTTGCCGTGGAGACAATGAGGAGTATGTTCCCGACTCCAGCACAGAACAACCCACCTCCCATGAAGCTGTACATCCTGCCAAAAAACACTGACTGACACAGAGAAAACAGAGCAGGTCAGACTAGATCAATTATAGCAGGCATTTCCTGTTGCAGAGCATGGGGCAACACTGAATATGAATAAATCCATATCTAAACACATTCAGGATGTCACAAATGTTATGCTGGATCTTGACATCCGATTATAGAAACAGTACTCATTAGGCAATGACACTGAAAAGAACATTTTACAAGTTGGATAAGCAGCCAGCTCAGTCTGACAATTTAGTAACCTTCAACACGGCCAGACTAAAAGGTCTGTACATCTTTTAAAATACTTTATTTAAAATTTCTAATTAAGACCAGGTGTCTAAATACACTACACATGGCTGAACTACTGGGAGGAAGTGTATACAATGATGGAAATCACATCTAGAATAGTTTTTTTAGATTTCTTTTTTTTTATTTGATTCAATGCATCCATAAAAACATGGCATCTTAGATTGCTATAGTTTATTTAAAAAAAAATGGGCCCCCCTCCAATTTTAAAGCTACTTAAAAAGGGATATTTATGTATGCAAAATGTAGAGTTCAAGAGTTTGACTACCAATTTTAGGAAAAAGAAAGATAACTTAATCTATTTAAAACAGCAAATATTGCGCACATATACATATACACTATTTCACACCCTATGTTTGTTTATTTGTTTAACCTACCTTTATCTTTCTTCCTTCAGAAAAAAAGTCAGAGATTCCAATATTTTCAGGTTGTCAAAGCACAGAGGAGCCCAATATTGCGCAGAGGAGGCAGGAAAGTTTTGTTTGTGTGTAGGAAACCAAGCGAACAAACGGGCTAATGGAACAATGGAGGGTGCTGAGCCACAACCAATCACAGGGGATGAGTTTTGTGTTTGAGGGAATCTGCTGAAAATACAAAACTGTTAAAGCGCTGCGCACATCTCAGTAATACTGATGACACAGGGCTTTTAATTCAAAATGCTGCACAACCCCACAGTAAACCCCTGGCCTGAAATAGGCTTACCCATAGCCCATGCTGGAAAAGTTCATTTAACAGAGAATATTTCAAGGGGTAAAAATGTAAAAACTAAAAAAATTTAGAATTATGTTTTGGTTAAAGTGTTTTGGGAAAATCCTTCCGTCTATTATGGTGATGGAAAAGCAACATTATTTTCAGTAAATATCAGGTCATTTCTGCCTATGACTACAATTCTCGGTACCACCTTGTGTACAAATTATCATTCAAGTTGTGCAATGTGCTCATTTACATAAAAATCATTTTTTCAGGGATGTGGCATGAATGATGATGATACAACAGCAACTGCACTCACTACAGTGTGCTTTTAATGTCTTTCCATCCCTCATAATAAAATTGAAAAGACAAATTGAAGGTTAATTCATGAATATTTAGTTTCATACTTTCAAGTTACCCCGCATTTAGTTGGCACACAGCCAACCCAGGGGGATTTAATTATAGATGAAAAACTGTTCAGACATGCATAAAATAAAACACATGTTGGAGTGAACTTGAACACAGCCAGCAGCATAAATCTGAACGACAAGATGCGTGCGGATAACACTTGGCAGGACAGAGTATGATGAGCTGGATGGTGGGCAGCTAATACAGTTGTGGGTTTGTGCAGTTTGGGTGAAGCTGTTGAAATAAAAGTGATTTATTGTCTAGTAGCATCTAGTGAAAGAGAGTTAAAGGTGAAAAATCATTCTCTTTTTGTGATGGTGTAGCAAAGGCTGCTCAGCGGCGTTTTAGGTGGAAACAATACTGGGGCAACAAGTGCAATATCAGGACATACAAAATTGAGCAATTTCCCACAGAGTTTAACACAGGTTATAAACCGACTGGGTACATAGCTTCTCTCCTCACGTTGCTGTTACTGCTCAATCCCCTTTACGTGCTGTCAGTTGGGTAGTCGTAGGCCTAAATTAGCGTTAGCTAAATTTGCTCTTCCGAGCAAGTACAATTTTACCACGTTGTCCTTCCTGGTAACACACATGATAAGCTAGCCGTTAGCCATTTTGTTCCTGGAGAACCACTGCACGTAACTCTGATTTTATTGTATTTTTATTTTTTGGTTTATAACAATATCCTGCATCTGGTGGGCACTGAAGTATTTCATCTTAAACTTTCGTCCAAAGGCAGACTTTTCAATATGTGCTGTGGAAGATAATCCACATCGTTCATAGTGACTCGCTATTTTAAAAGAAATACTAACTTTCTGCCTTTGACAAACAGACAATCAAATCGTAGGTTATCAGTTTAACGTTTCATTGCCAAGGCTTTGGGCATGCGCAGTGATGTTTGCCCACATTGAGGGCACTTGACATTGCGTGCGTGGGCCTCCCTCTTGGATTATAGCCCATTTAAAACAAAATATAAACAACTATTGTTTCTAGCCATTGATCTTGAGTCGTAGAAAAATAATTTTAAAAAAACAACAGCAATCGAGGATTTTTCATGGCATGCAAAAATCCAGAATTATAAATTACTCTGTAAAACTATCTGCTTTCTATTGCCAGCAGGTGGCGCTTTGTCCCACTTTACCCGTGGCCTCTAAGCATTCTGCAGCCTACATGAAGAAGTGTTGCTCCTGAGAGAGTCGGGGAGGAAGGTTAGAGGACTTTTTAATTAGGAACATGATCACAGTCATCACTACAGCCATTATTATGAAGAGTGTGTTTAGAATACATGATAAAAAGCACTTAACCTTAATTACTTTTTAGAACAGAGTAACCTCCCAAAAGTCTGGCATAGGCCTATTTATTGTTTCAACCTTTTAGTTTTTACTTTAAAACCATCATCAGCTCATAAATAGCTGGTGTAGCTGTAGCTAAATGTGTTGAGACATAGGCCTATAATGAATTTTACGCCAGTTCTCAGTGCACTCAATGGCTACTTGAAATTTACAGCACAATACAGATGCAGACATACAACTAAGCAAAGACATCAAGCTGAACAGATATAATACAGATCATATAATGTTACTATGAACTGTATGTACAGGGTTCTGGTGCAAATAGTGCAAGAATGCAAGTAACTATTTATATTGAGAATTTATGTAGGCTATATACAGCTGCTAAGACTCGCGCGTGATGATTAAAGGATATAATGTACACGTCACAGGCCTAAACGGCACGATAAACCTTCAGCACGACACTCAAAATCATGTAAACAACGTCTGTTCCTTGGAAGCTTTTAGACCACTGTTCAGAAACTGTTAATGTCTGGTAATGGAAAATTAGGTAGGATATGTTTACTTTAATGAATTATTTTGGTGTGCTTATTGAGAACACCCAGTGTCCACATTTGTCCTTTGTTTCATGGAGGATGTTTTGACTTGCTACAGAAGGAAAAGCAAAGTGTAAATAAAAATGTTACTGATGGCTGAATTACATTTAGCTGCTTCAGTGACTTACTGGGCTGAATAGAACGGAGCTAATGTTATTAGTAACACCTGCGCTTTTCCTGCTATGAGAAGTCAAAAATGTTTGCTGCGAAAATAGGGACATTTTTTTTTTAACTGGTGTTTATTGTTGGGGAATTTGACTGTTTTTCCCACTTTCCCAGAGTCAGAAACTAATAAATGCCTTCGGACAGACCTTTTTTTTTTTAAATGTATTTTGTGTTATCTGAAGTTATGTCAAACAGCAATATTAGGCTATTTGGATCAATTGTTAAGTTACTATGGGATCAAATAACATAATCAGGATCCCATAGGCCATCCAAAAGCAAGCAAGTGAACTAAGCGACTGAGGGGGGGGCGACTTTTCTTTTTCAAGCTTTGTCGTAGGGGAGGCTCCACAGTCTCAGAGTTTAAAAACCCATGCTCTACAGGATTTACTGATGACCAGCAAAATACAGCACATGGGGTCAGTGATCACAGTGACCCTGCGTGTCTCAGCTATGACCACTAGGGGGGGCCTTTTATTTAGTCTTGCAGCAAAGCTTGAATCATTAGTTGGATTTTCTCTCACAATAGCCTGTGTGCCATGATGGGTTGTAAAAATCACATTCCTTATTCACTGTGAGATTCTAATTTAAATAATGTTTATGTTTTTTTCCCTGCCCAGCCAGACAAGAATCCTATTTTACCCACAAACCCATTCTCTATTATCAGCCATCCCTGATGCAGAATGCTTTACTTTATTCTCCATCCATTTGCATTCAGGCTGCAAAGCGCCACTGCTTTTTTTCTTAAATGATATGTGCGACTGTATCTTATTTTTCTTATGTAAAGTATTTTGTGTCAAAGGGGATTGACAAAAAACTTTCCATAATGATAATGACACCAGCAAACAAAACAAAGAGGAGTAAAACAGACCTAAGTCCACAAACATTTCTCCCCTTAAATGAACCCAGGTTGCACACAGACACACAATACAGTTTCAACATGACACACGCCGTGGACAATACAAAAACACTCCAGTAGACAAAAAAAAGTGCCTCGAGTATACCAGTTACATCTGAAACTACCAATTCATTATACTAGGTGCTAGTATACATTTAGTCAGACATTCCCTCTATTAGGGCCAGAAAAGAGCCCAAGTTTTGTTCGAAAATATGTTCTCTCCCCATTACTCGTTCAAGTGTAAACGCTTTTGTCATCAGCTTAAGCCGTTCCTAAAACCACATGATTTCCAGTGTCTCAATAAAATTCTACATCCTGTTGTCGTAGCCAGACGGACCCATAACCTCTTTTGTTCATCCAAAATGATAATGTCCAGTAACAGACCCAGAACACATAAATCTGGAGATTTAATCAACTGTAATTGAAACAACTTATTAAGGAGAGTAATGGCGTCCTACCATAGGCACTCATTGTTTTCACAGAAATACATGTGTACAACTTCTACCTCACATATTTCTTTTTTTTTTAGATCCATTGAGCTACTCCACTATCTTTCCACCTACCCCCTTTTTAATTGCAGAAGGACCCCTATGGTACACAAACCTCTGGTTGAGAATCACCGTTCATGATTTTTGTCACATTCACAAATGGGGATTTTCAAGTCCCTCTCCACTCAAAAATGTGTTTCACTTATTGTTACTTCACTGGGACGTTTGACCTTGACTGTGCAGAATGATGTGTTTGCATGTGTACATTACATTGATCTGCTGAACAGGGAACATTTCTCTGTGCTCACATTAAATCCCGGTTTAAGATGTGTACATTTGGGCTGATTTTGCTCGTACATTACAACCTGTTTGATGTGGAAACTTGACATAGTATCATTCAGAGCACATTATTTTTATAGTGTATGTCTTAAAACATGTCTGGAGGGGAGCTTCGAAGTAATAGGCAATAAATGGCAGTTAAAATACATTGATTCAAGAAAATACGTTTCTATAGTAGAAAAAACTGTTGATCCAGTTGAGTACATTTGTGAATTTATGTGAAGTGGCCTCAGTTATAGACTGTGGCTGTCTGTGTGGGAGGGGGGGGTGTGAACCACAGAGGCTCTAATCCATGCTACAGGCCATAAAATAGTAGAACCCTTCTAAATTGCATCGGATTACCATTATCCTCCGAGCTTGGTGGGACCCAGTGAGTATTTGGCAGAGGCAGTGGAGTCCAACTCACTTTCCACACCATCCAACTGCCTCCCTGCCAAAATACTGTAAACCAATGAGATTTGCACAAAAGAGGCTCACGCAGCAGATGAAGGTGCAGACATGAAGAAAGCCTTTTTAGATCCCATCGCTGTCCCATTTTAGTTTCGCACAGTGAGATGAATGTTACCTCCTTTCATTAAGCCATATTCACAAACATGCCTTCTCACAATGCAATCTGAGGAAGGCATCAAATAATTCACAGTATCTCGTATCAGAAGAGCCATTTTACCGGAACACGAGATAACCAACTCGTCAGAGACATTTGGCTCTGATGGAAAAATTTGAGCTCTCTCCTCTGTCTTCTTTTTCCCCTCTTCCTCTCCATGTTCTCTTCCTGCTCCCGTAAATCATCTGGATTGTCCGTACATCTAGTTTCATATCATAAAGAAAGATCTTTTGAAAGAATTACCATGTATTAGAATTATTTCAGGATATATTCAAAGTATGTCAGTATTTTCTTGTGCAAATCAAATACAATTAAGCAAACATTATTTCTATTTACTACATATCAACAAAAGAGTCTGTGAGGCTGTACTTGAGCTAAATGCTAATATCAGCATGCTAACATGTACACAATGACATGCCAACATGCTGATGTTTAGCAGGCCTGTAATGTGTATTATATTCACCATCTTAGATTTGCTTACTACTTAACACGTAACACAAAGTAGCTGAGGCTGATGGGAATGTTTTGCAGGTATTTGGTCATTTCAATTTGTGCACTTGAGTTAGCATAATTGATCACTTTCACGTCCTTGTTGTGACTCACGATTGATGTGTTATTTTTGAGATCCCTTTAACGTGTTTTCCTCATCATTCTGGAGCACTTCTGTAAATGTCTTGGTGGTGTTCTCTAAACTCTCGCTGTGCTTCTTCAGAAGGGGAGGAAGCAAAATATGTAATATGATATTAAAATGACAGCACAAAGTACTAATTTGAGCACACAAATGATTAATTTAAGGGTGCAAATTATTATATTGTGCGCATATCCAGGGTCATAAACTAATTGGACGAAATTCAATTTTTGACCTGATGTTGGCACAAAAAAAGAAAATCACCAAAGTTATAATTGTTCAAGCAGACATGAGTGTCTGTACAACATTTTATGTCAGTCTATTTCTTTATTATAGTTTTTGAGATTCAGTCTGGACCGAACCACAGGACTGACCAACATTCCCGGGCTTAGAGCCATGCTGCTAGTGCGGATAAAATGCTTGAGCTATCCTTATGTAATATTCAGTATAATCCACACATGGACAGAAGCATTTTTTTAAATAAATTTTTTATTGATCAGTTTAAAAATCTTGACAGAACTAACACACTGGTGATCTACAGGGACACCACAGTACACAGTCACACAGAAATGAGAGATAAAAAACATTAACACACACAAACACTACACCATGCACTGAACACACACACACACACACACGCACACACACACACACACACACACGTAATGGTTTATTAACACATTTTCTGCCTCATGTCTTCTCCAGTCTTTCGTCAAACACGTACATCATCATGGTTTCATGGTCAGGAGTAAACAGATACATTCATTAATCTTCTGTACAATAATAGTTACATTAACTTCCCATTGCCTAAAAATACAGTATTCTTTTTAAACCCCAGATCTGTTTTTAGTAATACATCGGATCACATTTTTAAAAAATTGCAAAGATATCATCTATATACATGGAGAAACGGTGAAGTAAATCACAAAAAAATAAAGATGAAATCATCTAGGTAAAACAAAAATAGTTTGTGAAAGGCAGATGGCAAGCCTTGATGCTTTCCCTTTAGTCTTCAGTTTTTTACAAGATGCCATGGTAACAGATTGATGGTTCGCAAAGACAGGAAATCAGGGAGGAAAAAGGGATGATGTCTTGTCATGTAGCCGACGTCTGTCTACATGAGGTTCTGGAGACAAACACAGAGAGCAATGAGACGAGTCTGAGAGTATCTAGATATCATCTAGATACAGGTTACATACAGAAACATGCAGGTTAATAATCCATATAGAGCCTGAAGAGTACGGAATTTTTAATCCCAGTCACACACGCACGGTTTCAAAAAAATCTCTGCCCAACGCAAAAAACGCAGTTGAAGCACTGTTAAATGCAGTGGGCTGGTGGGACCACACACACACACGCACACACACACACACACGCACACACACACACACACACACACACACAAAGGACATTGTAACATTAGAGTGTCAACAGGGTCTATTATTTATAAAAATACCTCATACTTTAAATGTCCACTGAAGCTTGAAGCCTTGGAATCAAGCTGATTACAGTTTCCACTCTTTCAAACAACAAAGGTTTTACAGACATCTTTCAAGCTTACAGTAAGTACGTTTAATTCTCAAAAAGGCAGATTTAAGGTGAAGTACGGTATCACTTTAATGATATATTTCATCTTTATCTATTAAAGCATACATGTTTTTTTTTTTTTTTTAAATAAAAATGAAGAAATGTCGCCTGATTTGCCTCACGGAAAAAACAAACAGGGCAAACTCTGATGTTACAAGCCATAAACTCAGTTTTCTGAAAATCTTCACCCTAGAAGGAGTTTTACAAAAGGTCCATTTTTAGGTCACTAAAAAACGCTGTTTGCATGTAGACGAAAGGACAAAGCGCCTAGAAAAAGCTACATTTGAAAAGAAATACCTGTGTATGTGTGGAGTACGCCTTAGAGAATTTAGTTGAGTCACTATTGAGATAACTACTTTGCCCAAAGCCCATGGGGACTTACCATGCGATGTCTCAATGAATCTGACAAGCCGCTAAAAATGCCCTCAGTTCATTGTTGAACCCACCCACACTATACAGACATAATGTCCGTTCAGCAGTTCCTACTGTAAGCGTAGACATACCTCATCTCTCCTCCGGCCAGCGGTGGAGGGTCGTGAAAGGACTCCTCCACCCAGGGACCCGTGGCCTGACATCTGGACCTGGGGTACGAAGCTGGACTGTCCATATGGGATTACATTCTCATCTGTGGATGACAAACAAATCACTACAGTTACAGCTGTATTTATATAGGTTAAACCCTGAGTGATGGAGCAGACTGAAAGTAGACCCCCTGCTACTAAAAGCTACAACTATGGGATAATAAGTGCACATACACGGGTGGCAGTTGGTACTTTCTAAGCTTAAAGGGATTTGTTTACAATCACAATAATATTAATACACATCTCTTTGCGTTCCAGCTGTTGAGGCAAAATTGTTCTTTTGTCATCCATCTATTGTTGACAGATACAGATTGACGCTACAGAGCATCACATATTGCACTAACCCTGTGATAACCACTTTGCAGCTCCTCTCCTTTGGGGTGAGAAATGTTCCCTCTTCTGAAGAGTAGGTGAGTCACTCCCCTCTTTTTTTTCAGCCTCTGTTCGGCTGCAGCTCAAAACATCAGCAAAGAGCTGCAGGGAGTCATCTGTAGGGGGAGGGGCTGGTGGAAGGGGAAGTTCTGCAAATTGATCAATGTTGATTAATAAACTACAGACAGAAATACTGCTTCACAGGAATAGTTTGATATTTTAGAAAATGCATTTATTTGCTTTCTTGCGGAGAGTTAGATGAGAAGATTGAGACCACTCTTTTGAGAGGGTGTTAAATATGAAGCTACAGCCAGCAGTCGCTTAACATAAAGACTGAAAACGGGGAAACAGGTAGCCTGGCTCTGTCCAAAATTAACAAAGTTCACCTACCAGCAACTCTAAAACTCGCTGATTAACATATTATATCTTGTTTGTTTAATCCGTAAAAATGACGCGGAGTAAAAAACATCAATTGGCCGTTTTATGGTTATGTGCCAAACTAGTTCTTGGCCATGAACAGTTGCCAGGCAACCAGTAGAGGATGTTAATGGAAATAACTTCTCTAATTCTGCCATTAACTCTCGGCAAGAATGCAAATAAGAGTATTTCCCAAAATGTCAAACATTTGCTTTAACAGTTTTCGACATTAGCAATACCACGACTTTATTAGACCACAAATAATCCAAGTTGAATTCTACAGCTCCAGCTCTGTAAGAATGTACTTACGCAATACTAACATGCTGAAGGTTAGCGGGCATAATGTTTACCATGATAACCATCTTAGATTAGCGTATTAGCATGCTAACATGCAACAGCTGAGGCTGATGGGAATCCCATTGGTTTTTGTATTTGGACATAAACCAAAGTATCGGACAAACTGGAATTTTGAACTGAGGGTGGCGTTAGATGACAGGTTAAGGGATCACCGAAGTTATTACAATTGAGCTTGTGGGGGACATGAATGTCTGCGCAACATCCCATGGCAAACCATCCAGTAGTTGTTGAGATATTTCAGTTGGGACCAAAGCGCTGGACTACCAGAGCGACATTGCCATCTATAGAGCTGCGCTGCTAGTGTGGGTTAAAATGCTTTTGTAAGAGTCTCATGGGTAGTATTATTCCTCTAAAACAGAAGTTAGATGAGTTACAAACAGTGTGTCATACCTGCTTGGATGTTCAGCTCTCGCCTGACTTGTCCATCCTTGTGTGTTTTCTTCTTACTCCTGGATCTGTGTGCCTGGGCTGGGGGGCTCGACTCGGCAGCTGGAAAAGGAAATTGTCCTGACAAGACAGCACACTGATGTCATCCTCAGGAAACTTAGAGGAAAATAACGAACACTGAGCTGCACTGAATAAATGTGACATGATTTTCACGTACAACTACTTACTGCTGGGTAACATCATAAACTAAATTATACACGACACTGCGTGGCTGTGTGCTGCCTCTTTGGGAAGTCACTTTCAAAGATGTGAGCTGAATATGAACTAACCTTTTCCGGGGCATTCTCCCTTGAAATCATCTGCCCACTGGCTGGTGTGGTACACCTTCCCGCCAACCTGGGCTTTGGTGTTGGTAAACAGATTTGGGTTGGACTGGGAGACCGGGGAACCTGAGTGGTGACGGGCCAAGAGGTCAAAGTGCTGCTGCCGTGCACTGTCGCTGGGCTTGTGTGTGTCTCGCTGGGGGGAAGACATCAGTGTTGCTGCGTAGGACAGCTCGTCCGGTTTGGGGGGCAGGCTGGAGAGTTCCTCACGGGAAGCGTCCGTCAGGTAGGTTCTGGCAGGCAGCGGAGGACACCAGTTGTCATCTTCCTCCTCAGAGCTAGAAGGACGGACAGTGAGTGACAGCAGCATGAGTGTGTGTCTCGGAGGGAAAACACTGAACGTGAAATTTACTTACATATAATGAATGTAAGTGAAACAAGACTCCACAGCCATGTTTACCATGTTCAATGTCTTAGTTTAAGGCTATTTTGCTTCCAAATTGCTTTCAGACTAGTAGAAAGAAAACATCCAAAATACACATTTAGGTGTTTATTTTACTACACTTTGTCTATTTGGGTCGGTTGATTTCTCCCTAATTCATCAAAATGTAGCATTAGACAATGCCTCATTTGCAAATTTTAAACATACAATTTCAGAATACTTGTAATACAAAAAAAATAAAACCTTGACTCTACTATGTCCACAAAATGAAAGAGGAATTTTGATCCTGGGTTTTTTAAATGTTCAGATTATGGTTCCAGAAATGTATGCAAATTAGCACATATTTACAAAGATAATGCCCAATTTGCATATTTTAACATTACATTTCAGAAACCTTGTAATAGATACAATAATTGTCCTAATGCAAGTAATCAACTGGGGAAGTTTCATGGTGATATCTCACCTGCAGTGTTAGCACGCTGACATTGGTTTATTAGCTCTAAACACAAAAGTACAGCTGAATAATAATATCATTAGTCTCTTTGTCAAATATTTGATCATAAACAAAAGTATTGGACAAAACACCAGAAACAAATCGCTCTTAGGGAGATGTGAATCTTCAAAATTTATGGTGATCCATCCAAAAGTTATTGAGACACACAAATGTCAACCTGCTGGTGACGCTTGAGGAAAAGTCAGAAGATCACACAAGTCATGAGGACTCATCCTCTGGGGGCCATGAATGTCTGTACAACATGACATGTCACTCCATTTAATATTTCAGTCTGGACCAAAAGCGGAGGACAGATAAACCAACACTTTCATCCGTAGAGAAAAAATGATAAATGTAAGAAAAAAAAAAATCTATATAAGTAAAGAGAGAATCGTTAAAAAAAAAAAAAAAAAATCTATTTCCAAGTTTATATGAAAAGGGGAACAAATAAAGCATTAGAGAACCACCTCCGTGATTTGTGTTGTCACTTCAGTGCTGTCAGGGCTATTTTAATGATGGACGTGTCATTGAAAATGGAAAGTACTAATCCAGACTGTCAGATGGTGGCTAATGTCATTAAAAAAGACACGGCACAGTCAGAACAGCCCTCCGATCCCACCCCGTTACATGTCCGCAATCTATTCTGTCAGAAGTAGTTAGAGGAGCCGCCCACCCCCCTCTGAAACCCCAAAGCTCGATCTACTCACTGCCTGCAGACACAACTGTTGTTAATTCAAAAACTCCCCAGACTCCAAACTTCACTAAAGTTTAGTTTGACAGCCTTGGCAGAGTTACAGGGCAGGTTTGATATGCATCTGCCTTAACTCTCTCTGTCATGTAGGTGAAGTCACAGGCCTTGATGCTATAAATAAAATGAGTATTAGACAGTACAGACTAATTGTGTTCTTAGGGGAGGAAAAAAAAGGCCTTGATGTACAATTTAATGAAGTGTAAATGAGTCTCACCTGTGTTGCTTCTCCTCTTTGTCTGTTTTTGCGTGACCTCTGTCTTTGTTGGCAGGAAGTGGCAGCGACAAAACATCCACCCAGGTGAGAGGAGCTGACCTGGACGAGGACCCAGCTGACCTCTGCTTTACCAGTTTGTCTATAAAGAAAAAATACAATATGTCATATTGTATACAATCACTCTGCTTTTGTTATCTCCACCGTGACCCTGTGGGTGAAGCCACTGGACCTTTTAAACGACAAAAGTAAATACAGCTTTTTAACCTTTATTTTTCCATGCTGTGTTTATCTTTCTTGACCAGTTTTTATGGCACCTCATTACGTTGCTTTAATAAATGACCTTGCAAAACATATGTCCATGTATATACTACAACATGTACTTATGTTCTTTTCCATTGCCAAACTGTATGTTCTTTGTTTTTTGGCCTTTCCAGAGCAGAGGCATGTTACAATAAGTGGCAGCGTGATGCAATGTCTCTGTTAATTGTGCAAATTTTCCTTAAATCAAATCTTCGTCACCATTTACACCTGCATTATTTAAATATTTCTGCAATTTTTTGCCATTCTAAGTTCTTTTATGTGTAATTTGGCATTTTTCCATTCAGGTGTCTGGTGTGAAGTGTATATTATAGTTGTATTTACAATTTAAAACTGATAAAAAATGCAAGCATGGAAGCGTACAAGCTGAAGGTCGATATATTTATGTTAGTCAAGCCAAGCACTTACTGCTGCAGGTATTGCTCTATAACCTGCTTATTCTTTGAGTAGCAACATTTGCATTTACACCATGGCCATAATAATCTTTGGAAGACAAAAACAACTTTGTATTAACATGCATCAAACTAAATTCCGGTCGACAGTAAAACCAGTGTTCGAAATAATGGTGCAACGTGCACTTAACTTCTGGTAACCATGGCAACAACCCTCAAGCTTCATGCCACATTAACTCCCAAATGAAACGATTCCCTTAAAACTTAAAGTATGGATTTACATTTTTTTTTCCTATGGGGAAATGTCATTATATTAGCATTTATGCAATTACAAACTCACACTGTGTCAGATCAGGTGAGATGTAATCATATTTCTTCAGTGTTTCATGAAATTAAAATGGAAAACAGAAGCAGAAAACCCTCACCGTTGTTTTTCTTTGTATACTGGAGTTTAGCATATTCAGACCCAGACTGGCCAGACTGGATGGTCCACTGGTCCAGGTCTAGCTCCAGACCCACAAGGCCACTGTTTGACAGTACCGGGTTGCTGCTGTATGGGTCCGGACCCTGGTTGTAGGACGTACTGGAGTAGGTGTCGTAGTACGCCAGCAGGTCGTCCTCAGCGGCGGTGTTGATGGTGCTGTAGATGGGGCTGTCGTTGGACGCCGTGCTGTGTTTCTCTGAATGGTTCGGGTAGTTCATGATGCCGACTGCTGAACAGCAAAGGTTCATTACCAATAAAAATTATACATTCAGTAATCTGAAATGAGTTATTTTACCAAACATTCAGCGCCAGAGAGCTCTTACTGTTATAGTATTTGTCTGAGTCCAGTTTGCCAGAGCAGCAGTTGACAGAGTCTTTGCTGTTGTGAGTGAGGTTGGGAGTGGGCCAAGAGTCGGCCAGCCAGGGGTAGTTTCCTGTATTTGATCCTAACAAGCCCGGCCTGGAGAGAGAGGTGAGATTATATCAACACGTCGTGCATCAAATACACAAACATTATCTGATCAAATCATCATTTGAATTGTTACCCTCCATTGATGATTCCAGATCCTTCACTGTGAGCGAAGCCAACTGGAAGAAGAAAAAGGCCTCAGTTATTAATCTTGTTTTACAGCAGAACAGATACAGTTTGTGTCTTAAGACTCAAAAGATTCACAGGAAGATAAATACATTAGAAATCGATATTTTATGAAGACATGCTTTTGACCTACATAAGCACATCTGCTACATCAAGCCTGCAATAATTAAAAATGCAAATGTTATTTGAGGAATCCGTAAAGCTGTTTCTTGCTTGTACAGTAACTAGAGTCAGCGCCAATAAATGAACAAGATGGGCCCATGTTAAAATGTGAAACAATACAAATATTTTGTCATTAGTATGGCAATGATAGTCACTGTGAAATATTTATGGGAAAATCTAACTGCATATGGTTTTTTCTTAAAGCTTTGGGCCGTCCATTGAGTATTCATGAACATGGACAAATATATCTCAAAGTCAGAAAACAACTGATGTGTTTATTTGCTAATGTGCCAAAGGGCATAGAAATATAGAAATCGAAAATAAACTGCATACAGTGGTTACTGTTTGCATATGCTTCAGTGTGTCTTCAGTGTTTTCCTTTATTCCTGCCATGAAAACTGCCCAGTGGGGATAAGCACACTTTAATTAACTGAATATGCAGCACAAGTGCATTCAAACTAAAATTGAAAACATTCATCATTGCTGGAGATATCCCCAGCGGTGTATTAAGAACTTGTCACTTACAATATTTTAAGTGACAAGTTTTCTGTACAACAACTGAGGCATTTTTCTCTCTGTAACTTCTTCTTTTCATAGAGAAGAGATTTATAATAAATAACATGTGACGGAGTGCATCTGAAATTGTCTGAAAACCATCCAGGGTCATGTCATTGCAGCCTTTTTCGCTTTAAGGAGACATCTTCTTGACATAAATAATCTAAAGCTGCTGAAAATCTCACACAAATGTCAAATGCCAGAAATGAATTTACTGATATTTTCCAGTTAATCCCTTGAACACCCAACACCTGTCATGATTCTAAAACTTAGTTAGAATAAATCTTTTCCCACTTACCTGCCGGTGTGTACGCGAAGGATGTGGTGTAGTGTCCCAGCTGCTTCCTCCTGCGGTGTCGACAATACAACCATCCACTGAAGCCCGTCAGCACCAACCACGCAGCCACACCCAGCCCTGCGATGAAGGCCGGCTGCCGGACGACGCTAGTAATCTGCTCTGATATGCTGAGGTTACCGCCTTTCTTCACAGGCGTTAAAGTCTTGTCCAGAGGGAGAGCTGAAAGAGAAGTATGAAAGTTTGGGACAAAGTGGAGGGCTGTTGGCATCTTTGTTATGAAAACATGACATTTTTAAAGTGTTTTTATGTCATCCTGCATAATTTAGGTTATGTCACAACAATCTGGTGACAGTTTAAAGGTAAAGTTTGACATTTTGGGAAACACACTTATTCAATGTCTTGTCGAGAGATGGATATGAAGATTGACACCACACTCAAGTCTGTTAGTTCAATATGAAGCTGTTACTTTTTGTTACTTAAAAAACAAAACAACTTACGTGGCACTAAGCCTGTGGCACACAGCCCTCAGTAAAATCACAAATTGTTGTTTTTACTATTTGGTTTTTGTATTGGTTCAGCAGACAAGATACAATGTGTTAATTATTGAGCTTGAGCTGGCAGGAGGAGAGAGCCAGGCTAGCTGTTTCCAGCCTTTTAGTGGGCAGTTCAAATAGCAAAAGAATGAAGGGAGATGGACGTTTCAAAAGAATTTTGAATGGTAAAAATCCATTCAGCTACTGTAGAGATATCAAGGTATAAATTCAAGAAAACTGTCTTGCTGGCAGTTTGAGTGCAGAGTTTCCAAGGAGTATAACATCAGTAGGCTGTAAACTGGAGGTGGGTCATTTCAACAGATTGACCCAGGGAAACATACACTAAACGTTTGACCTATAGGGAGAGAACATGCTGAGAACATAAGACCCTTTGAAAGGTCTCCTTAACGTGTCATATTAAGAGCATATTGATCTGGGGAACCTGGGAACATAGAACTTCCCGCTTTATGCTAAGCTAAGCTAATAGGCCGCTGGCTGTGGATTGATACTTACAGTACAGACATGGAGGCGGCATCAATCCTTTTATCTAACGCAATCTCTCATCTATAAGCGTGTTTCCCAAAAGGTCAAACTACTCCTCCAAAAAAGGCAGGTAAAGAGGAGAGAGAACACATCTCCGAAAACACCAGCAACAACTCACACCGTCGGGGCTACAACTCGTCTGGCTGTGAAGCTGACACGACTTTAGATGCAGTTTTAATTAAAAAGAATCTCCACTTCACTGTTAATTCCTGACTACCACTTTTTAGGTTTTCACACTCAAAATCTGTGTTGATAAAGAGTGTTGTAAAGTCATTTCCACAGGATAATCATCACATGCAGATTTTATTTGTGGTGAGCCCGCTGAGAGCACATCTTGCGATATTTCTCTGTCTTTAGCGTCTGTAGCAGTTTGAGTGACTCACTGAGAAGCAGGCTGACGGGCGGGCTTTGGGCGCCCACACCCAGACTGGTGACAGCAGCCACCACCACGGTGTAGCGGACGTCAGGCAACAGGCCTGTCAGCAGGATGGACAGCACCTCTCCATCCACTGTCCGGTTTATCTGGTTCTCCTGCTCCATGCTGCTGCCCAGACACCAGACCTGACGCACAGCACACATGGAGGGTTAATGTTGCAAACCCTGTGCTAAGACGCGGTTGTTAAAATAAGACAGGCACTGAAGGTTTATCGGCTAGTACATGGTGGAGAATGACAGCAAAGATACAGCCGAGATGAAAGAGATGTCAATGCAATGACAGTTAAAAGCCAGATTTAAAATCCTGATGTTGCAAATGTACATGCCTCGAGGCATTCTCTTTATGTGTTGGAGGTGTTACTTTCCTACAAAAGTTCATGCATGTTGGATTCATGTCTTTTAAAATTATAAATAATAAAGAATATATAGGATATAAAGAAATATTCCGATATTCAGAAGTAAAAGGAGCAAAACCACAATGTCATGTTTTTAATAAGAAGTCAAAACTAGTGACTTCTCTGTTCGTAAGAAGTTTCTGGAGCTCAAAGTCATATTTTCAAATAACTGCTGAAGATAATCAGCATATTTTTCTTTTCTTTACTTGATAAATAACTTCAAATCTAAGTTTATTTGAACTACTTCATACACTGTTGGCTAATTGAATCAAGTAAAACATGGATCATACTACTAACTGTAGTTGTATTCAAATGCAGTGCAGTGTAAAGTACAACATCTTCCTCAGTGTCTCAGAACATTAGAACAGCTCTTGAGTAAATGTTCTTGAGTAATGTTCGCCTCCAATACAATCTGCATAATGTACAATGAATCAACTTCAAGTTTTTGTAATGAAAATGTATCCTGTAACACCCTACTGCCAATTCAACATTTGATTTTTTTTTTTACACTCAAGCAAATTGAATGTTTAAGGGGATTAAACGTGATCCTTGCCTTGGGCTGATGAGCCTCCACACGCAACATGATCTGGTATTTCATGATCAGACTTGTGAGGATTTCTCACTAACTTTCTACATGTAGACACAGATGGGATGAATAAATCAAAACAATAGAACTGCATGTTCCTTTTATTTTCCTGGAATAGCAGCTCGATGATTAGTAATCAGCGTTGTGCTCATACTAAGAGATAGATAATCAGAAATCCATGTTTTTTTCACAGAGCAAACAGATGACAGGGACAGTCCGTGTTCGATCTGATGACAACGTTTTGTCTTTTTCTGCGCCAGCAACGCATGTACTGGCAGCAGATAAGAGGCGTGAGTAATTATTCAGTGTTAATTAAAATCAGTGTTTTTCATAATAAGTATCCAAACAACAAAGTTGGACAACACTGAGTAATAATGAGTGTGTAAAAATATCATGGAATAAAAGAACAATTCTTTTCCATTTCATATTCGGTCCACGGCTGTGTGTGATCGACGGACTTAAAGGGGACATATTATGAAAAACAAACTTTTTCAGTGCCTGTGCACATAGAGTACATTTGGGTATCCGGAGTGCCCACCAACCCACAAACTGAAATAAGTTTGATTCTACAAGCCATTCATTTTGGGCTCCCTTTTCTGTGTCACATGCGGCCTCATTAGAATATAGCGCCCCCCTTCTGAGTATCTCCACCCATGACTTGAGATCTACCTTTGCAAATTGGAGAGGCCCTAAAACAATGCATTTCAGGCAGAAGCTATACAGCTATGTTCGGAGGGACAGTTGAAGAAAAATAATGTGTTTGTTGAGCATTAAAGCATGTAAACATGTTCTAGTATAAACCCACAATACAGGTATGAACCTGAACATGAGCTCAATATGTCCCCTTCAAAAGGCAGAAATAAACTGAATAATTGAGACAGTCATATGCTGATAACTGTAGTCAAAAATGTATATAGCCCAATATCACAAATCACACATTTTCCTCAAAGGCCTTTACAATCATACAGCATACGTCACCCTCTGTCCTTCGACCCTCGATTCCAGGTAATTTCTCCCCCCAAAAAAACCTTTACAGGGAGAAAATGGAAGAAATCTGGGGGAGAAGGTTGGAGTCTCACCTTGTACTCTCGAATGATGCCGCTCTGAGTATTATGAGGCGGAGGCTCCCATGACACACTGATACTGGAGCTGTCGGTGAGCTGAACCACTGATACAGCCTGTGGAGGTGCACTCAAAACTGCAGGCAGAGATAAGACGAAAAATGACATTTCTATTATAATTAACTGATATCAGTGTTGTGGTAGCGCTCGATTTTACAGGTCCGTAATTTCCGGATAATTTCCTAATAATGTCCATAAGGTTTCCTTCAAAGAAGCAAGTCATTTCGGTGCTATTATTCAGGAAAATAGGAATGCCCTTGAAAGAAATACTCCGTTTAAATCCAATTAAATACTATTTATGCATTTAGTTATTTATTTATGTAATATTGGAAACATTACTCTCGATATATGCCACATTTTTGCATGTTCAGCTGAACTGCTGTGCAGTGACTCTCCTGCTATAATACTGCTTGTCTCTTTACTTAAATGATGGACCATAAACTTATGTGCTACCTACTTTGAACTCTTCCTATAAGGACAATAATATCAACTGTTCCTCAGTGTTACTTGATAACTACAGTTCTTTGCTATTGACAAAGTTATTGATAAGCATTTCTTACCCTCCTCAGGCGTACGCAGCAGAATCATGAGGCTGTCATGTCCCTGTAACTCATTGAAGTAAGGCCGTATCTTGACCTCATACTCTGTGCTACTGTACAGATCTACTAAGATGATGCTGTGGTCAGACGTGGCCTCCACATCCTGGACCAACCAGGAGCTGCCGATAGTCCGGTAAAATACGCGATAACCCTGAACGTACCGTGACTGAAGAGTGACCTGAAAAATGTTGGTGAGACAAAAAAAAAACAGAGACAGAGATAGACATTTGTATGAAACGCAGAACCAGCTGTGTTTGTGCTTCATGTTAATCTGTTCGTGTCACGTAATGTTTGGAGGAGTTTTTGAAGTTAATGTTTGGAGATTAGCGTGTCCTCCGCACGCTGCAAGCCGACTTTGAAAAGTTGACAAAGTATTCAACTCACAGTCCAAGAAATCCTGGCGCTTGTAGGAGACAGAACCACAGGCTTCTGCAGGTAGACAGACACGTCTCCTAACTCTCTCTGCACCTGTCTGTGGTCCACACCCTGTTCTGTAGGGCTCCCATCTGAAACAACAAAAAAATCCATACAGTCCAAGCCAAAAAAAACTGCTAAATAGCAACTACTCAGCAAAACAAAAAGAAGCTTTTTGATGAATTCAACATTGCTTAAGGCAAAGGAGCGTCACACTGGGAAAGCAATTAGTTTTGAGATTGTACATGAAAAGCAAGTTTTCTATATAGCTCATTATCTTGGTTCCAGCCTCAGTATCTTCAATTTCTTTCCTTAAAAATATAAACTGAAATAAAGATTGTACAGTAGTACTCAGATTATGCAAGAGTATAACCAGGAAAAGATGAGTTTTTGCTTATATAACTCACCCTGCGTCCTGACAGGCTCGGAGATCGGGCTGGGGTCACTGAGGCCATAAGAGTTGACCGCTCGGACGATAAAGAGATAAACAGTGTTGGGGAAGAGTCCGACGACTGTGTGCCTCTCCTGCTTCACATGATCCGCCACCGTCTGCCAGGTGCTGCCCACTGATTGGCTGAAGGACAAGAAACAAGACTATGAAAACATTTCTCTAAATATCTTTCTTGTGATCATCGCTGAACTGTATTGTGAGATTAAAGGACAGAATTTGATCATTCTTAATTGTTTAAGGATTTTGGGGAAGAACGATCAAGTATACTTAAAGGTCAAGATCTGTATCAGGAGAATGTTAGAACATACAGTTTCCCTCTGTGTGAACACTTTTTCACTCCTGTTATCTCGAGAGCACACATTCATTATCATGTTATCTTGAGATAATGATCACAACTCTTGGCTCGTCGCCGATAGCCTGATTCCACTAATGAAAGTGGAACAGGCAATGTCAGGAAAAGGGATCTAAATTTGAGTAAATCACATGTAATATGGCATCTACAATTAGTTTATTCCATTAAGTTATGAAACGTTTGTTGTTATCTTGTGATTATGAGAAAACAAAGTGTGATATCGGAAAGTAAAGACATAAATTAGTTGGGATTAGCTAAAGATTATTTTCACGATCAGTTAATCCATCCGTTTTTTTTCATTGAACTGATTCATTGTTTTGTCAGAAAAGGCCCATTTGAGCTTCCCAGAGCACAATTTCACAGTGAAAATCCATAATCCATTTTCTTTTCATTTCAGTTCAAATGACTTAAGCCACAGAAAACTGGCCAATCTTCACACCTGAGAAGCTGTAAATAGACACATTTTGTCTTGATTAATGACAGTAAATCAATTTCTGCCTATTAATTTACTGTCAATTCACCATTTAATTAATCATCCTATCATTTCAGAATTGCTTGGTATCTTAAAACAATAGTTTGACATGTTGGTAAATTCACGAGAAAACATTGTATCCATAAAATATATATATATATATAAAATATAATAAAATCTATTTTGGGCCATAAAGCCTTATGCATGTCCCCCAGGAGTTTGTACGACCCGCTCACCAAAGTAACATAATGCAAGAACAGGCAGAGGCACCGTTCTCCCTATTACAAGCCATTGTAGCATCAAAATCATTTTGAAACTTTAAACTTATTTTAATGTCAAAAAGCTAAAAAAATAAAATAAAATAAAAGAGAATAGTTTGACATTTTGGGAAATGCGCTTATTTGCGTTCTTGCCGAGAGTTAGATGAGAAGATCGATACCACTCTCAGATCTCGCTGTTAAATATGAAGCTACGGCCAGCAGCCAGTTAGCTTATCATAAAGACTGAAAACAGGGGGAAACAGCTAGCCTGGCTGTGTCTACCACAATCTATATACCAGCACCTCCAAAGCTCACTAATTAATATCCAATATTTTGTTTGTTTAATCTGTACAAAAACTGAAATGTAAAAATTAGAAATTGTGATCCCCCGCCCGCTCTTTATGCTAAGCTAAGCTAACCTTCTCCTGGCTGTAGCTTCACGTGTGTCGGACAGATATGGACGGCATCAGAAATCTCTTAACAGCCATTATTGTACCAATAAATGTTATATCAGCTGCTTCTTGGATCCATGAGATTCTGTTCATGTAAAAACACACGGCTGGACTCAATTTGTGGACGGATACGATGACGAGTTTAATTCTTTGATTTTACAGCAGCAGTCTGCAACAGCAGCTTCTGAATGGATCCGGCGAGGATACGATTTACTGAAGCTGTGCAGACCCGGGAACCATCAAACAGCGTGAGCACAATTTAACATTTTCCTCAACTCCTTGGAGGGGAAAATTGCGAGGTAATTACAACAAGCAGCATTTTCCTATCATCAGTGTTTCCTTCTCTGCCACCTTTCTCATCAAATGTTCTCCAGAGAAACTGTTTAGCCATCTAAAAAGAGTCATCTAAAACTGCATCTGTAAATGGGTTTGGAGTGGCTGTTTTTACATAAATCCTCCTTGCAAATGTCTTCTCTTGTAACTTTAAAACAGAAACGTAAGTGTTGTTATGTTGCATACAAGTAGGGACGCTATAGTAGACAAATAAAGATTAGCACATCTTTCTTTGATCCTGCTGAAACCTGAAAACAAACATTTGCAAACAATTTGTTGGTGTTGGAGCATGCAACAGTGAGTGGATCTTTATCATTAGCTCTGCGTGCAAGTCTGCCACATAGAGCTTTTTTTCTCCATGCAGTGCTAACTGGACTTTTGTGTGTGTTTGCGTACACTCGGCCTGTACCCTCTCTCCTCTATAATGAGTGAGCTGTCCAACTGGGCTAGCATCCCCTCCTTCCTTTGCCCTAGGACAGGACAGAGCTGCCGAACTGACCACTGCAGTAATTGTCTCTTCTTTCACTCACTGTCCGTCTCACTACAGCCTCTGGTTGGTTGTTAGAGCTGCTATGGCTCTCCTCGGGATTGCCACGGCTAATACTGACGCAGTGAGTGTCACGGTTCCACTTCAGGAAGTCACTTAACAGCACTGTCTCTCCCTCAGGCAGAGAGGAGTCATTTCCGAACTCTAATGACTTTAAATGAAGAAGACTTCATAATGTGGGAATAGTCAGAGAAAACAAAACAGCGGAAGGATGCGGGTACAGTTGAAATAGCTACAGATACTAGCAGATAACTCCCTGTGAACCACAAATTGTCGTGCACTCCATTTGGTTGAAGTAAATATAACGTGTTAATTAGTGGAGTGCTGGTAGGTGGAAAATATGCCGAAAGCCAGGCTCGCTGTTTCCCCATGCTTCCAGTTTCTGTGCTAAACTAAGCTAACATGCTGCAGCAGCTTCATATTCAACAGATAGTGGTATCAATCTTCACATCCAAAGACGTAGATTTCAGGGGGTGGGGGCACGGGGACACATCCCCATCAAAATTCAGAACACATGCATTTAAAGAAATAAAAACATGAAAGTAGCAGAGGACTTTTATTTTGACGAACTGGAAGAATGCGACTCATGAACGCATCACAGTAAATGCAAACAATATGCAACTTTAAAAGCAATGTTTGCAATCTGCCATAAAACGGATAGAAGATGAAGCCCCCCCCACCGCTTAATATGTTGAAACAAAACCTACACCCTTGTTCTCATCTACCTCTCAGTGGATAAGTGTCTTTCTCAATATGTCAAAAATATTCCTTCAACCAGACTACAATCATGAGAACATCTTTTTTGATGTTTTTAATGATAAGGAGAAATGGTTAGGTTAAGATAAAATGCCTGACCTGACCTTACAAACATAAGATCTCAGCAACAGGAGCAAAATAATCCCTCCACTAAAGAGGGGTACTCAAAACACTACTTTAGGACATTAAAGGACATCTGTGTGCCACATGTGTACCTGAAGGCCTCGATGATGTAGGATGTGACAGCGGCCCCGCCTTCATGAGGGTTGGACTGCCAGGTGAGGGTGACGGTGTTTTTGGTCGACTCCGTCACTACAGGCTTCTGCGGAGGCCCCGGAAGCTGGATGAACTCGGAAGCTCTGGACACAGAAGAAACTCCGTCTTCTGTTAGACAAAGAGGAAAAGAGCGCTGTTGTACCGCAACAATAGATCGATTCCAAACAATATTTTGGCTGAAACTGAAGTGGAGTTTTGTCCTGGTAAATGGCTGCAGACTGTGCTCTTATGAAGAATATTGGCAGAGTGTGTAGTTTCTAAAGGGAGGTGTAGTGTGAGAGTGACGGAGTGTGAAGTGTAACAGAGAGACAGAGTGTGGAGAGTTTTGGTGCGAGTACCTCTGACAGTCAACATCCCACTCCAGCTCGACTCCCCTGTGGCGCTGGATACCGCGCACGTGTACATCCCCGAGTCTGTGTCCTGTTGAACAGCAGTTAACATTTGAGACAGACACCCGGAAAAAAATGGAAGAGAACAAATGCTGCAAGCAGTTTTTAATTTTTGAAGGATGATTTGGATCTATTTAGATGACTTCGGAAAATGTTAAGATCAAGAACGTCCACAGCTAAATCATCATATTCTCAATCTGCCTGGCAGTAGTAGAGGATACATTTACTGTAAGTATTGTGCTTACTGTACAAAATACAATTTGAAATACTTTATTATTATGCCAATTTTTACTTCTACTCCTTCTACTCCACTACATTTCAGTGGGCAATACAGCATGTTTTACTTACTACACTACATTACATTTACCTGACCGGTATAGCTACTAGTTACTTTAAAGATCTATTTTAAAGTAGTATAACATAGCCAAAACATTTAAATGTTGCAGGTTATTGTACACTAATATAACAAAATAATATAAGTTCATCATGTAAGTATAGTAGGTAACACTTTATTTTTCGAGTTTGTAAATTCTAAAATGATTTCCTTTTTTTTCAGCAAAGAATCATGTAATTATGGAGAAAATAAGAATTTTCTTGAAAGAAGATGCTCTGTTTGAAGCCTAAGTAATTATTCTTTCACTGACTAAAACACACTCTAGGTAATGCCAGCAATTATGTTAGTGTACGAAGTGAATCTCTGTTTTCCATATGAGTAAATTATAAACTTATTTCTTGCCATGAAACTTCTTGGAAAGTTCAGGGCAGCAGAAAGAAGGGCTAAACAATGCTGATATATTATCACCTCATAAAGGTGATATTTTAGCAAACAGTTGCTGATGTACACATCCAACAGTTACAGAGCAACATTAGCATTTAGTTGGAGTTGTGTCTCTGTCCACTTAATAAATGTAAGTCTGACTCTTTAGCTGCTAAATGCTCCAGTATGTTCACCAGCTAGTTGCTAACTTTGTTGTTCGGTGCTCTTTCACTGAAAACAGCTGCCCGATGCTGATGAGAGTGGCGAGAGTGAACAAAACCAGAACATCTGTGGGCTAGAAAACCGAAACAATGAGCTGACAAGACACCAAAAAAAGCTCCCTAGAGCTGAGGGAAACTGCAGAGTCGGGTGATAATCCGGCTTTAAGTAAAGGATCTGAATTCTTTTTTGACCGCTGCTGTCTGGTTTGCCATCATCTTTAAAATTCAAATGTAATCCATGCATACCTAAAGTCACTCAGTATTCTTCCCCTCAGCCTCGGCAGCTCTCGAAGCTCCATTGCTACAAACCATGAGACGCTACGGTTTACATTATGACCTGTATATACCTTCATGCTTCACTGACACAGCCCTGTCCTGGCTGAGAGCCAGTCTGCTGGAACCATCATGAGACCATATGAGATCATCCACCGCAGTGTTGACCTCTGGCTGACAGACAGCGCAGCGTGTGGGCAGGTGAACTTCTTTAGATGACTTCAACTGCTGCTAAAATATTGATGGCTGGTAGGAGCATCAGCAGGTAAAATATTTTTAGTCCCTCACTCGTCAACTCCATTTCCACTCTTCTGTTTTTCCCCTTGTCATCCATCCCCTTGATGCCACACTAATGCATTTCTTCTGTTCCATTGAGCACATTGGCATGGCAGATTTCCCCAGCCTCACTAGTGCACTGGACCGAACCTTAATGCTCCAAGTTTACTGAACACCACACCCGTTGAAAAGAGGATGAGTAAGGAAGTGAATAAGCAGAGTCAGGGCAGGGGATTTAATTAAAAGCCGGTCAGATGATTAATCGTCTATCGCGAGTCAATTAACGAAAACGATGCTGCTTTTGCTCCGTCCAGCGTGCACTCCCTGACCTCCAGGTGGGGTCGTAGCACAAAGGGGCTGCCGACCGCTCTTCCATCAAAGCAGAACACATTAGCATTTACAAACAAGCACCTTCATTAACATTACAATTACACACCGCATGAGCACATAATTGCGCTGGAGAGATATGCTCTGCCTCAGAGAGATGGTTCTTTGAAACTCAGGCTCACCCTAATTTTACAAACGCAAAAATAATTTATATTCAAAAAGGAAAAAAAATATATGTTGTCACATGGGATGCAGAGAAAGTGAAAGAAGGTCAGGCAGGAAGGTTTACAGTATTCTGTGCTGTTTTTTTTTTTTTTTTTTTTTTTTGTCATTTCCATCTATCACAGTCAGTTTTCTTTTCCCTTCAGTTTAACAGCAAAACTCATCCTTTTCATGCCCTTTCCAATAAATGACACCAACCTCACACACACACACACACGCACGTGCGCGCGCACACACACACACACACACACACAAACACACACACACACACAAACACACACACACACACACACACACACACACACACCTTTATGTCTGTGATTTGCAAAGTGCCATTCTCCATCAAGGTCAGACGAGGTTTATTTCCCAGAAGTCTCTCTTCATCCTTCTCCCATGCAATCTTGACTGAGGGCCCTCCGATTACACGGCAGTGCAGCTGCGCCGTCGTACCCCGAGATACAGTTTGATTGGCCGGTCCTTGGCGGATAATAGGCGGGACACGACCTGAAGGACCTACCAGTTTGAGGGGAGAGGAGGCAGAATATTATGTCTCTCTCCTCATTAGCTATACAGTGAAGAAAAGGGCGAAAAACATATTTTGGAAGGCGTACAAAAGACCTATAGAAAATAAGATTATAAAGCGCCCGCCGTAAGAGTGCAAAGGGTGAAAATACTTTAGATGCTTGGTAGGCAGAAAACAATATTCTGCACAAAAAACAAACAAAAATAAATAAATCTGGTCCTTACAAGCAGAAACGGAACATTAAGGCTGAAATTCATTGCTCATCCAGCATGGGGTCTCTAACTGTGTTCTTTCTAGGTCTTTATGAGCCTTATTGTTATGCACCTGCTTAGCAATTAATAGGTTTTATCCTCATTAGCTGATAAATAAGAAACCTCCTTGCAGGTTCAAACGTGACTGAAGTCTTACCTCCTTCCACCTCCAGCAGCGCCTTGGTCAACACACTTCCTGCTACACTAATGGCCTGGCAGATGTAGAAACCAGAATCCTCGGGGTGGACGTCAGTAATGGTCAGTTCTCCGCTCATGGAGACAGAGTAGCGGCCAGACTGTGATGGTGGCTGGCCAGGGAACAACAACATCTGAACACACAGACGGACAGCAGAAGAGAAAATAACATATAAGATTAAGGCTATGTTGTGTCTGTTCTTTAATTAATCAATGAATCATTTTGTCTGTAAAATGGCAGGGAATTGTGAAAAATTCACATTGCAATTCCCCAGAGCCTGAAGTGACCTCTTTACATTGTCCTGATTTAAACAGAGACAACATAAGAGACACATTTAAGAAGATCAAAGCAACAAAATGTTTGGCATTTTTGCTTAATAAATGACTTAAACAATAAATCAACAATCAAAATTATTATTGGCTACATTATGTTGTTGTTAGACTAGGTTAATTGTTTTAGGGCTGCAACTAACAACTATTTTCATTACTGATTAATCTACATATCATTTTATCTGTCTATATATTTATTGTCATTATTTTCGGTCAATAAAATGTCATAAAATAATAAAAAACAAATGCTCATCACAATGTTCCAGAGCCTAAAGTTACATCTTCAAAATGCTTATTCTATCCAAACAAGTTCAATTTACATGCTGCAGAACGATTCAAAAACGTCGCAGAAACATTGTTTTTGTTGATCAACTAATTTAATAACTGATTAATTGTTTCTTTTCTTCCCACTTAAGATGTCTATATAACCATCCAGGGCACATCTCATCAACTTCTAAACATGCCAAACAAGCTGCTGGCACGGCTGTAGAGAGTCCACATATTGAGCTGATGTCCCCATGCAAATATGCTCGCAGTGCCAATGCTAATGGGGATTTCTAGCAGGTATAATGTTAACCAAGTTTCCCATCTTAGCTTAGCATGTTAGCATGCTGCCATACAGCAGTACAGCTCAGGCTAATGGTAATGTCATTAGGTGTTTAGTAATAAATGTATTGGACAAATGAGAAGTGAACACACATGAACGTCGGAACCCAATTTCATGGCAATCCATCCAGCAGACATTTCACTGAATACCACAAATGTCAACCTTGACGGCGCTAGAGAAAAACTTGGGGGTCACCAAAGTCATTAGGAACCATCCTTTGAAAAGATGTCCAAATTCATCCAATAGTTGAATTAAATGAATGAATAGTTGAACCAAAATGGGGAAGTGGCCGACAGACATCGCCACTAGCATGGCTTAAACAAACTGGAAGAGATGTTTTTGTTTTGGTGTTTTGAGGATGATGCCCACTAACAGACATTTTATTGCTGTCCCATTCTGTTTTTCTGCAAGTGAGATGGATGTGAACAAGGGGGAAGGGATGCACATCAATCCATTCAGCCATCCATTTCATTCCTCTAAGAGGCTTAGACTTTGGTAAAGGGACCAAGGTTATAAGGCTACAGATAATCCCTCAAATGCAGCAAAAAGATCTACAAACAGCCAAGCCATGCCTCAACCATCCTGCAGACGGAAGCTTATTCTCAAAATCTGCAGCTGAACTTCCTGTTTGCTCTACGAGAAGCTTCTAAAAACATCTGAATCTGCTCCTCCATGTCGCTGATCCCAGCTGCTGTTGAGCAACAGGGTATTTATAGTTGGGTACAATGTGGAAGGAAGGCAGTTTGTCTGCAGGTTGGCCCTGGAGAAGCAGTTTTCACACCTGGTGTACTTCCTGCCTCCTCTCCCTCCTTCTTTGCTACTTCCTCACCACCTCCTCATCATTATTCTCTTACACTGCGGTCGCAGGCAGAAGAAACATTTTTCGCCAACGCAATACCGCATTGCCTTCCAACACTTTGTCTCTAGTCATATCTCGGTGCCAAATGCAAATGTGATGCACTCTCTTGTTCGCCTCTCGCCCATTTCTCTCCTCAAAATGTGTGAGCAACCAAAAAAAAGTGGGAAAAACTATGATTAAGTCGGTGAGTCTTTATCGCCTTTTAAAACAAAGAAAGTGTGAAACTCTGTTTGTAGATGTATAATAAACAATTCAGTATGACTAAGGTTTACACACATCTCCAAACCACACATGATTAACAACCTTGTAGGAGAGTAAATGTACTCATACGTAAAGTAGGAAGTTGCTCTAATATTCAGCATTAAAGGATCTCTTGTTCCCTGTTTCAGCCTCTTACCTGGCTGCCCTCTTTCTGCCAGAAGATGGCAGGTGGAGGGTTTCCTGTTGTGCCGCATTGGAAGTTGATGCTCCTCCCCTGGTTGGCAATCTGGTCTCGGGGCTTCGTAGTAATCTGAGGTGGTACTGGAGGAGAAAAGACAGGTGTGACCACCATAACATGCAATCAACTCCTGCTTTGGTTTGTATTTCCTTTGTGCAACCAACACCTGAAGTGTTAACCAGTGGGAGAAGAACTATTCATTTGCTTTAATTAAGTAAAAGTACTACTACGAAAAATTTAAACATATTCCATTACAAGTAAAAGCCCTTAAATAAAATTATATACATAATTATCAGCTAAATATACTCAAAAGTGTGAGGGATGTGTTATTCAGCATTATTAGATTGTTAAGAGTGAATAATGAGTGTGTAAGCGGCATTTTGGTGTTGTAGTAGGTGGAGGTAGAGCAAACTACTTTATATACAGTAGTGGTTCCCAATCGAGGGGTCGGGCCCCTCCGAATGGTCACAAGATAAATCGGAGGGGCCGTGAGAGCAAACAGCAATCATTTTTGGACTTTCCACTAATCTTTTTTTGATGAAATATTTAATAGTTTTACCTCTTTGGGGCCTTAAACGGTTATTGTAATTAAACTGAGAAGTTTAGAAGGGGGATTCACTGTTTGGTGGAACTGCTAACAACTCATAGATATCTGAATATGACAAGGAGCCAGAACTAAACGCTGCTTCTTTGTAGCAGGTCATGAGCAAAAAAAGGCTGTCAATAGCTGGTTTAATCTATGACGATGCATTGAATTTCATAAATTCATGTCTTGTCATCTTTTTTAGGAAAAATCTAAATCTCAAAAGTAGTTTGTATTGCTTTGTTGCCTGATCGGTATCGTTAAAGCCCCTAACAAGCAAAGATTTAAGAGTTGCCTCTTTAACCTTCTGAGCCTTTCGATCTATCGCTACACTGTCTGCGTCCTCTCATCTATAATGAGAGACATCACCTTGGCGTCCTCTGAAAATAACAAAACATCGCAGCGCTCGGCGGAGGCGTTCAGATGACATTTACTCAGTTATTTTGGGAAAGGTCTGGGCAGAGCTGCCAATTTCCAGCTCGGGTCAGATCATTGGGTTAGCCACATCATCACATCCTCTGTGGCGTTACACTGACCACCGCCTTCTACCTCCCGGCTGAATAATTGGCTCACGCTTCCCGTCGGATGAAAAGCTTCTCCAGCCTGGATTCATCATCTTTACAAATCTCTGCACAGCGCATATTTACAGGCACACACACGCAAGAGAGCATGCAGCACATATTTGGCTCGAACCACAAGGTATCTGAGTCATCTGTGTTGTCTCGTAATGTTCTCACTAAGAGCATGTTCACAAGCACACAAGGCATCTCACACATTCATCAACAATCAAAGTGTTTTTGTGATTTTCTTTCTTTTTTTGCTGTAATGTCTTTAAACAAATCTGACGTGTCAGTCTCATACACGTATGGTCTTACTGTATGTAGGAATGCACTATATTGGACTTTTGCCAATATTTTATAACTCGTTTTTTTCTGCTGATGCCTATACCGATATACGTACAGATTTTTTTCCACCTAATTAGAGACGGCATCAAGTCTCTCCTGTAGTGGAGTTAATACATTATTATACCTACTGTTATTGTATAGGCTCCACTGGCAGATGCAGACATAAAATACAATGTTCATATCTGGCTGATGTCGATATTTCAATTTCATGCCTTTTTCCCTTTACCGATGCTGTGCAGATATTATCGTGCATCCCTAGTCTTATGACTTATAACATTAGATTGGTCCTATCTATTTAGTTTAGTCTTTTTTTATGATGGCAACCATATTTATGATCTTTTTTATTTATATGATATTATAATATGATATTATATATTGTTTGAATTATATATTTTGTGTTATCTGTTTAATGCTGTCAGTCTAGTTGGTAGTTAGAATATGGGGGCGTTGGGTTTCTTTCCCAATGGGAGAGATATTGATTAAAAAGAAAATTCTTCACAGACTTTGTATCTGATTTTTTGCTTATCTGCTGTATTTGGAGTTTATCTGATCAGATTGTTCAACACCTGCATTTGAATAAGTGAGTGGACTGCTTTCTGTTGGACAATATAATAAGGTTTCAAGGATGTTTTTGTTAGTCTAAGTCATTGTCATTGTATATTTTAGTTATGTTACTTGTGTTATATTGTGGATGTACATTAGATGGTTATTACTGGTTATGTTAAGACGTTAATATTGGACTTTCTTTTATTGTTTTGCTTGGTTTAAAAAAGTGGCTGTTATGTTTGTCTGTTAAAAATATAAAAAGCCTCGCAGTGGTTTGGTCTTTGTTACTGTTGTGGAGTCAGGGTTTGTTATTTTTATTTTATTTTTTTTGGTAGGTTAGTTTAGCTCCTGTAACCCAAATCATATTCGTGTAAGTTTGTCCTGGGTTCACCCTGAATATAAAATGTCCTGCCATGTCATTTAAGAAACCTTTCAAAATGAATAAGTCATACAGGACACTCTGATTAAATAAATGTTAAATGAAAAAAATAGATGAAAGAAAATCTAAACAAAAGTACAATAATAAAATCAAGTACCCCTTTAATAATAACTCTGTATTATTATTCGGTATGTAAAAGGACAAGTATGTATCCACCCAGAATGATTAATAGTAATAATTAAACAATTTTGATCAGTAAAGTAACCTGAGGTCAAATCATTGTCCTCATTTAAAAGTGAAGACTTCCACTGAGTTGTAATTAAAAACCCTTCGGCTGCTTTTTGAACTACCGTAGCTGCAAATGAGAGAGGGATTTACATGGTGTCACACTATCCTGACACACTCCACTCTACACAGCAGATGTGTGTTTGATAAGAGTCCATAATCTTCTGTACATTAAGTCACTGTGTCGGAGGCTTACTTAATGCCTGACTGCAGCAACAGGCATGTTGTCAACAACTCAGTGCCTAATGGAGGAACTTATTTACACCATTAGGCATTGATCGTTGATTTAAAAACCATTAAGAATACCATACAGAAGAAATCAGTCTTTCAAAAATGAATTAGCATAAAACAAATGCCTTTCTTTAGAGAATAATTAAATGGAAAGTGAACTTACGGAAGGGGCCGACTGGAATGATGATAGGGTTTGAAACATGGAGAGAGATGGAAAATTAATGAGATGGATGAAACGCTGAGCGACAAAACAAAACCGGTGATAGCTTGGAAAGGAGCCAAACGAAGGAAAAAAGAAGAAGAAGGAGGAGAGTGAATGGAAAACTGCCCGGTTTGGATTTCATTTACACTGATAAAAGCATTAGTGGATGAAGTCGTCTGAGACTATTCAAACCAGGACACACAGAGAAAAAGAAAAAGGGCACGCAGAGAGCGGGGAGGCGAGAGGAGAGAGATAAAGAGACAGGAAGAGAGAGGGAGGGAGTCATGTCTTATTAATACTGGGACTGCTCTCTGGCAGTGAGTTAAAGCACACATCTACCAAACATCTGTCAAATGGCGTAATCCATACGGTTTAGCATAAGCTCCTGGCAGCACCGCTGGACAGGGACTCGAAAACCTACACTGATACAAAAACACAGGGCATTGGACAGGAAATGGGAGCCGGCTTTTGCATGATTCTGCTGCCATGTGCCTGTATGCATGAACATGAGCTTTTTTTCATGCATGCCTAAGAATGCGTGTGTGCGTGCATATACAATATGCATGATTAGTTTCTTACCGTGGACCTGCAACATGGCCGATGCCTCCGTCTTGCCCACACTGTTCTCAGATGTGCAGGTATACGTCCCTTCATCCTCCTCTTTCACGCGGAACAAACGGAGGCTGTTGCCATTGCGGATTTCAAACCTGGGAATGAGAAAGAGAGAGATAATGAAAGATCTAACAGAGAAACATAGCACAAAGAAAATGACCATACCAATCCACGAAAAAAGTGATGAAAATATGCCGGGAGTATGAGATAATGTAATTTATTTCTTGTCAATCAACCCGTTGCCAGGATTTCTTTTTCCAAATCAAGTGGCATTATCTTGAAAGGACTGGAACATTGTGCTTTATCTGCCTCAGATATTGTCACTGCTTCCTGGTGAATTCTGTTGAACAGTTGAAAATCAATTAGAAACAAGATTATCTTAACCCACTGAAGGCTTTTTCACTAGATTCTGGAAAAACTGCATTTTATCTCTTTACCTACATTAAGTGTGACGTTAAGATGGATTTTCCAGAGCAGAATTATTTAAAATACAAAATGCAACCACAGTACCGAAAGCTAATTCAGCTGTCTTTGTCTCTGCAAGGGTATACAATGGATTAACCCTGTATAATTCACTTCATTTCATGGACTCATAAACCAGAGAAGCAAAATATTAGCACAAATACACGATAACAAGGAAAAGATGAAAGACAGAATATAATATAGCTCTTCATAAACATGAAATATACAACTATTCCGTTCATTTGTCATCATCACAATTACGTGTTTTCAAAGGGGACAAATGAACTCTCATGTCTGTACAGTAAATACGAAGCCAGTTAGCTTAGCTCGGCATTTTAACCTTTTTAACTTTTAATTATCATTTCATTATTCTTTTTGGCATTAAATCTGTCAATGTCAGCAGCATAAAGGGACAATACACTTAACAGCTGTTGTAGAGCAGCGCTGCAGGGAGAAAATATCACAAAATCATCTGCATTCATTAATTAAATAAATAAATAAATAGAGAACACCCATAATTTATAACCTCAGCTCAACATAGTGTTGTCTGTGCTGGATAAGTGATTTACTCTACGTATATATTATGTTTAGAGTT
The DNA here is from genome assembly GCA_943593645.1 of Bovichtus variegatus. NCBI lineage: Eukaryota > Metazoa > Chordata > Actinopteri > Perciformes > Bovichtidae > Bovichtus > Bovichtus variegatus. The sequence goes on along the minus strand of CALSCE010009465.1, from coordinate 9,955,570 downwards.
TAAAGTATTAAGGTTTACAGTAATATAATGTTGGAAAGTCATTTTTTTTAAAAAATGATTTAATAGGTAAATAACATTAACATAACATTAAATTGAGTTTAAATGGAAAAAAGGATGAATGTGGTCACAGGAGGATTCTGCCAACTAATGAATCCTCTTTGGTCCCTTCCATTTATGAATTTATATTAGCAGACTGATAGAAAGACACACATTAATGAACAACTATTATGTTTTCTGGGTCACATGTATTAATAATCCAATGCCTGAAACGCCTCAGGTAAAGCTGTATTTCTTATTCAGCCTCACAAAACGCTGTATGTGCTTCACCAGTCTGACTCTCTATTGGTCTGTGCTCATGTCCGTCACTCTCACCTCCCGCGGGGAAGCTCCCCTTCCTCTCGCCGCCATCGGACAGTGGGGGGGGGATCTCCATGGACCTCACACAGGAAGTCAACGGTCTCTTCCTCCATGACCACCTGGTTCACCGGCCGCCGTACCAACACGGGACGCTCTGCGGGGAGAAAGCAAGTATTACAAATGTCCAGCTTATATCACTTAACCCTTGTGCCTCACTAGGGACATTTTTGTATCTTTAATATTACATGTTTAGATCATTTTGGCTGTGGTAATGCATATGGCATAACTTGTGAGGTTGTTTTTCTTCACATTTTGGAAGTTCAACCTTTAGCTCCAATGATAAGTCTGTAATAAACTGTATAGCCAAAATGCAGACAGTCAGACCCTAAAGGACAAAAATGTCCCGATTGAAACCCATTAAAAAAACAATTTTTGATCCCATGGCCATTACAGCATGAAATCATGCATTCAATGCTTTCAATCTAGAGCTCTGGCTTCAAAAATGTGCCTTTTACTAATTTATACTAGACTGAGCTATTTTCGATTCTTTGCCCTATGGCTAAAATACATGCTATTTTTCATGAATTCCTGATTTCTTGAAGTTGTTGCTTATCATTGACATATCCCAGACTGTGGAAAATAAAATCTTTAGCATTTAGTATTCAGAAAATGATTCAATTTTAGTTTGTTCATAAAAAACAACAGTGGCATTATGTAAACAATCTGACATTTAAAGGATTAACATTCTGTAAATGAATGAATATTTGGTAGCTATGATCAGGACTGAAGTTGGTTTAGTAGTAGTATTAGTAGTATTTTTATGGCAGTTTTTTGGCATGAACATTTTTGTCATTCGAGGAGATCAGAGCAACTTTTTTAAAGGGATGCCAAAGGGTTAAAGGACTTAATGCTGCTACACAAACGTTAACTTACCGTACACCACCAGCTCTGCAGGATCGCTGTCCCTCTCTCCAACCATGTTAGTGCCCACACAAACATACATGCCAGCATCGCTCTTCCTGGTGTGAGTGACCATCAGTTTGCCCCCACGCATCTGGAAAACAGCACAGTGACAGTTTAAGACATTCGTCTTCAGGGTGTCCTGAGTGAAGACAACAGATAAATACCACTCGTTGTTATCAGCACAGCCTTTAATGTAAAAAAAATTCTCCACATTTAGATACTCTTGCACTGTTATAAATCAGTAACCCTCAATATTCAGTACTATATGAGTCACTTTGCTATACTTCTGCATAGTGGTCTAATGTAACTAAGTAATTATGTACATCTACTAAAGTATTGTACTTAGAATTACTAAAGTAAAGCACAAGTACCTCAAATGTATATCTATTGTATGCTACTTTATGCTTCTACTTCACAACAATGCAGAGGGAGATATTGTACTTTTGGCTCTTCAACATTTATTTCACAGCTATGAATACAAGTTACTTTGAAGATTAGGATTTTACAGACAAAACAATGAGGAAAATGCTACTTACACTTGAATGCATCAGTATCAATAACCCACTAATATAATATGTAATACTCTAAAACTCATGGTGGCTAATTGTCTTTTACTTTGGATTGTTTAAGATCATGTTGCTCGTAATACATACGCACTTTCTCTTAAGTAATATTTCCAATGCTGGACTTTTGCGTGTAATGCAGTATTTTTATAGTGTAGTCCGTTTTACTTGAGTAAAGAGACTGAATACTTCTCAAATCTGTTGATTTTACACATATAGAAAACGTGGTGTCTGCAATAAATGATGGTCTATTCAAAGTATTGTCACTATAAATAACTATGTCTGCCTTTCTTCCGGACTACTGAATGATGGTGGGTTTATAAAGAAAGCACTTTAATAAAGAAGCACAAAATCTTACATTTCCTGCTAAATAGCAATTTTATTAATCTTAGCTATTGTTTGTCCATCTCCTCATCTCCCCCTTTATAGATAAGGATGGCAATGTTCTATATTTTTGTAATTATAAAACAATCTAATGAAAATACTCTCTCAATACTCTGACCTAACCTGTCTATGGCAAGGCCATGTGTTCCTACTGAAGACATACAGGTAAATCTAACAAATGACATACTTTCATATAAAAAAAGAAAATCCAAAATGACTTCATAAAACCCTGAGGTTTAGTTTAACATGAGTAAATAGTGAAACTGTTTGGGGACTATTTTCAGCTGTGGATTCATAAACATTCGCTCTAGTTAGAATTCGTGGCATTTATTTTCATTCTTTTGCAGATTTTCTGGAAATTTGGTTCAAATTTTGGACAATTTTGTATTAAAATTAGCTGATGCTTGGCTCAACAACATGGAGAGGTAAAACAGCTGTGGTTGTATATCCTTTTCATTTTGAAATGGGAGCTTGACGTCGTTCAGTCCTCGTTCAGTGTGTCTGTTGAACTCACAGAGATGCGTTCATCCTTGGCGCTGACTCGGACGTTGTTGCGTTTCCAGGACACGGTGGGCTCAGGGTGACCACGTGGAGGCACACACTCTAACACTGCAGGCTCACCGGCAGCCACCACCAGATCGCTCGGGGCCTGCCGGAAATCATCTCTCAGGACTAAGAATAAAACACAAAGAAATCTAATTAGCTCTTGAAGCCCTGTCTGTCTGATGTACTGAAAACAAAGACTGTAAATCAGTCCCGCAGATCGGTGAGCAGCAGCACAGACATATGACTACCATCCTCAAAAGGAACACCGATTTGTCTTGGAAACCATTTAGACTTGTTTTCCCAAGTGAACCATCTTCTTGCAGAGGGTTGGCTGAAAGCAAGCTTATTGAGAGAAAGTCAATTATTGTGTTTGCATGTGCATGACTGCTCAAATCCCTGTCAACGTCCTTGTTAGGCTGCGCTGTTTTAATGTTTTCCCAGGACTGTGTCCTACTCTGCTGTCTCCCCTGTCAGAGCAGATGAATAATGCACATCTCTCAGTCCAACATGGAGTAAACAAATAACAGCACATTCATAATTTAGCTCATGTGTGAGGGAGAAAAAATGGCCTCTGCATTAATGAAGGGATTGTGTCTCAGATTTCAAACGCTATTTTACAAATCTGAGACACTCAGAATAAAATCAGCTCTGGACTGAAAATCTCTCCTCACATCACCCCTGAAGTTTGCACTCCTGCCAACCTGTGGATGATGACAGGATGAACAGACTTTGACACGGCAACCTTAGATATCTTCTAATCTTCGCTTGTGATTGACAGATGAAAGCCTCAGTGTGAACTGTGAACCAGAGCCTTCTCATGAGACCTCCCGTACAATGGAAACTCATATTCCAATGCTGACAGAATCACATTTTCAAACACACACAAATGGCTTCACTCTTCATGTTGGACCACTTCCTGAATCTACAGCCTACAGGCTTTTTTTTCTAAAGCAAAGCATATTATTCCTGCATAATCAATCAATGCAATCTCCTTTTACACGTTCATGAATATTTTAGCGACCCCTCACTGATACAAAGATAAAAGATCATCTGCTTTTCTGTCAGTCAATCTACAATCCATGGCAACGGACTAAACATTAGCACACTTAATTATCAATTAAGCGATCACGAAAATCACACCCCAAAAAGCAATTATCCAACCATAGCTCACCAACAGTAATGAGGCAGGGCAGGCCTGTCAAGTCAGGAGTTTGCAGGGTGGTAAAAAGTGTGAGGATTTTAATGTAAATTTTAACTTCTCTAACGCTTACAAGGCATTATTTATAAAGGTAGCTGAGGTGCTACAATATCAGAGTTTAGAGTAATAATAGTGGCTCTGTCCTGCACTGCATGTGGTTTGGGGAAGTTTACACATTAGCCCAACTTGTGTTTTTTGCCAAACTCATTGATTATTCTTCTTCCGCAAATTATTTTCTCATGTGTCTGAAAATATGAACACTAACGCATAAATCTGACCGTTGCGTTGCTTGTCGAAGTATTTATTTTTTTATCTAAAGGGTAGAAAACATGTTGAGGTTTAGCATGGAGAGGGAAGGCTCTGTGAATACAACAGCTTGTGTTCAGGTCTTCTTGTGTTCACGTGCCCTTATCCGGTGAGATTTAAAAAAAGGTTTATATCTTAAATAATAATCCCAAACGCTGAGATATAGGCCAACTGTATAGATATTTAAAAGATAATTGCCTTACGCACCTTAAAATCAAGAAGGCCTCGTGACCCCCCGCAAAGCTTTGGCTACCACGAGGTTGGGCAGTCTTTTAGAATTAAATCATTAAATTTAGTGACATTACTGAAATTCCCTTCAAATCACCTAAACTAAGCATTTAGTTCAATCTAAGCCATTATTCTAAGTACATAATTAAATAACACAGCATCAATATTCAGACCCACAGGGTTTGAATAAAAATCTCATTTAAAATGACTTGATCACAGCTGTTTAAAGACGGAAAAAAATCATTCCTCGCTCTATATTTCGATGGTTGTAATTGTTAAACCGCTATGACCAAAACTAAGAGAAGCGGCTGACAGTTTTCTCTCAGGTCTGAAGGGGACATCAGTCAATCCGTAGGTACATTATGCCCTTTTCTTCAACTTGGTACGTGATATGAATTAATCAATCACACACACCTGGCTTCTTAAACTGAACTTTATGGAAATGAAGTGGAAGTTTACTTTCTTCACTGAGAGGAGTTTTTAATGCCATGACATTTAGGATAAGGACAGCGAGAAGTCTTAACAAAACGAAAACTTGTTACGAACTTCTAACCTCTTATATTAAATGTCTTATCACGCGGCAGTGATATTTTAATTATTATTCATAGTCAAACACTCATACAGCTCAGAGCAGGTGATTATGTGACAGCTTGCAGGCATACTGTATATAGCGTTGACATCTGCGACAACGAAGTAAAACACCCTAAAGACCCTCTCAAACATGGACAATTAAGGAGCTTTTGCAGGAGCTAGAGCAAAAGCACGGGTGCACTATAACCAGTGAAGGCACTCACTCTCCTTCAGAACGTCTTTTCACCAAATAACCACGACCCTGTTCACTTGGCTGCCTGTTTCGAATGCTCTGCAGACCTGAGGGGCTAATTGAAAGCACTGCATTATTTTTAGACCTCCGTCTGTAAGGCCTGGTTAGATGTGCGCACAGAGACCTTTGTTTCACTGCCATGGTGACTGAAGTGAAAAAGTTATGGGCAGAGAGCTAATCCCTGAACTGCACACACACACACACACACACACACACACACGTACGCACACACACACACACACACACACACACACACGCACATACACACGTACGCACACATCTTTAGCATTTGAAGTCCCTTGGCACAGACTCGCAAAAAGTGGGACTTTTCAGGGTTTGAAACCCATGCCAGAGAGCAGAATATATTCCCAACATCACTACCCCGAAACACTGTGCAACACGGGCTCCAAAATGTTCTTTGAAGCTGTGTTCAAGTTAATGTGATCCTTCCTTGCTCTGGCTTAAAAGCCTGCATCGCCAAATGGAGTTTCTCAAGGATGTTTATGTGACGATGATCCCACCACAGAATGGACCAATCTCTTCAGAAACCCAAAGACAAACCCTCCCTCCACCTCCTGAGGGGCTACTGTCCCTAACTTAACTTCTCAGACATAATTCGACTAGATCTGCCAAATAATCACCGTGCGCTCTCGCTTCGACTGTCCACGCTGGGCTCAGACGGGGAGCGCGGGTGGATACTGCAGGGCAGCTGAGCTTTGACCCTTCGTCTGCAGAGACAAATCCTTATTTTCCCCATGGCACGTCCTGTGAGCTTAAATAATGGCAAAGCAGGGCTAAATGACTTTCAGCGCTTTCATTATTACTACGGCCGCTATTACGAGAGTGCCCATTCATTTTCATAACTTTAATATTTCAGGGATATACAGATTAGGATGTATAATCTCCACGAGAATATTCATCACTTGATTTTTTAAGTGACATTTATCTCTATAATGTAGTATTTAGCAGAGAGGGGCTCTAGTACTGCAGAAAGGCCATCTGTTGGTGTTTTTGGAAAACAGAAGGATGAAGATAGATTAATCACAAGAAAATTGTGTGTTAGGCGTTCGCACTTTGTATTGCATGCACAGGGCTGATTAATGTACTGTATATTGTTGCATTTTTGTTAATTGTGAAGTAGTCTAAAAATCAAGCAGCCACAGGACACATTACTTAACAGTCCACAGACCATTTACATATCAAACTAGAGAGAAAACATGATGAGTGAGTGTGACAGACAGGACTGGAAAAAAAGGCTTTTGTACTAAACACGAGGTGACAGTGAGTGTGGGAAGCAGGCAGAGCAGGCAGCGTGGGCCAGACAGATGTGTGAATGGCTACCAAGCTCTGTGTTTTACAGCTGACAGGTAGGAGGGTGGACAGGGAGGTTAAAGGACAGATGAAAAACACATTATTGAGATCCTGAGAAGACCCGCTGCCTGGCTCCCATTGTTCTTTTATTTCAGAGAGCAGTAAACCCGTTAGGGAGGTGGTCTAATCCTATTGCCATGATACGGCCCTGTCATAGCTAATGGAGGCTTTGCCTACAGAGAAGAGAGATTGTTTTAATCCATCCATTGTCTGAATGTGTTGATGGAGGATGAAAAGGGGCTCCTGGGCAAAAAGTCTTTATGAAAACTCAAGGCTATGAATTTACCCACTTTTCAAAAATGTGACGATGTTTCTATTACAAACCAATATTGCAGACAGACAACACATTTTGCTTTATTAGTGAAGTCTGGCAGTGCTCATATAAACCATGGCAGAGGTGATTTGCACAATTTCAGTCAAATTTATGCAGACAATTGTTAGGCTTCCAAGTACAGATACAGTCTAAGCTACACACATAAACTGTATTCATCAGGGATGATATGTATCTGATATATATCCCCAGTGAAAAGAGAACATAGAGCAGAAGAAGCCAAGAAACAAGCTGCAACCACAACTTTGATTCCTTCATAATCTCTCATCAAGAGTAGGAGGAACATCTGGCTCTAAAGCCTTTAAAGTAAGTTGTATTTTTTATTTGTCCTACTTTATTCTAATCCTGCCACACCATGTGACCTCTCCTCGCTGAGACAGACACACATTCACATTCATGATTCTGAAATAGACACTACTGTTTTTACCCCCTTCTTGTTTTTTTTAAAATTATTTTAAAGCCGAAAAACACAGTTTGGGAGAATGAAGGAATGGATTTCAGTCAATCCCACTGTTTCATTATTCTGGCTTTTTCAACAGCCAGGCAAGTCAGCCGGTCACTGTCGGCTTACTCTAAACAGGGTAGGAAAAAAAGATGGATGATGGCATTTCTGAGCAAAGCAAGCTCCTTGCTAAAGGTACTCTAAAAGGGAGCAACAGCAGCTATACAAAAAACATCACTTCTGGACCTTTGGGGTCCGCAAGATGCATTTGAGCGTGAAAAACATCAACTCAACTGTGAAGCAAATAGGGACTGACTGTACGGAACAAATACATCCATCTAAGTTCTTGAATTCTTTTTATGTTTCGACAGAAACCTCCATGACTCAGCGGTGAAGTCAGCGTTCATCCCCGCTTTTCTCTTTACTGAGATACTAATCTTATCACATTGACATTATTCTACCTTCCAGTTATTCCTTTTACTAAAGTGGAGCCTGCGAAAGTTAGCGGTATGTCACCTGTGTCTTCCCTTTTCTCTAAGCTTTTGGCAAATGAATAATACTGGGAACAAAACCTGTCACACCTTAAGCAGGTTAATGTGATCATACCTCTGACTTCTACTACCGAAGGAAGTGAGGACGAGCCAAAGTAAACAAAAATGCTAAAATGTTACGTTCAGGGATGAGTTTCGCTGTTCATGGCTGCACTAACAATCAAGCTGAACTACATTTGTGGTCTTCCAGAGGTAATTAACAGTAATGTAGCTGTGTTATAAACATTCAACATGGATATAAACATATGTGACCATGGTTTATTTTCAAGAAAAAAATGTCAATAATTTGGTAGTTTAACATTCACAGAAAAAGACTTGTTCCTGTCAGTCACCGGAAGACAAATCCAAATAAACTAGCTTTGTTTGCTTTTAGATAGGCAATGTTGTGTCCCACCTCATTCAACAAAACACTCCTTTTTACCGTGGAAGTACTGACCAGTCTCAGAGCTTTTTAGATTGTTCATTGATTCATTAATCCAATTAAAGGGTGACGGTTTGTGTCCCTACAGCATTCAAAGGCTCTATGAAAAAGGAAGACACCTGTAGCATACAGCTAAAGCTGGCATTAAGCTTCTTGTTTGGACATGTTCGTGTGTGTGTTTCTTTCATACATGTACAAATTGGGGGTATAATGTCCAGTAGTAAGCAGGGTCACGTTTAGCAAACCAAAATGTTAAGAGATATATAAGGAAATCAGGGAATGAATTTCCCCACAGCGACAGTGAAAGATCCTGTATTCGTCAATGTAAATGGACAGGACCATGACAAGATGGGCAACAATATTAATTGCCTTAAAGAGTAATTTATTTCTCCATGCTCTGCTACAATATACCTTATGGTCCTTATCTGTACATCCAAGCCCCGCAACAAGAAATACAAACAACTTCTCGACATGATGTTGGATCAACCAATCAGCTTGCTTGACATTCAGGTCTGCACTACGCGTTGTTGAGATTTGGAAAGGGCAGCATTGGCTCCTCCGCGAGCCTCTGCAATCTACAATTACCCATAACACCCTTTTTACATAGCTTTGCAAAGATGTGTATCTCCGCAGAAGCAATTTCAGTTAGCCCTTGCTCAGAAAAAAAAAGTTATCCTGGGGCTAAGACATGCATATAGTGAGTGCAGTGCACTGCAGAGAGAACTCTGAGTCATGTAGCACAATTCTTATGCATCATTCACTGACAATTAAAGTGTAATTAATGTGGTTAAAACCAGGTTAGTGTCAGCGCTCCTGGTCCCTACTCAGACTAACAGTGGGACAGATGCATCGGTATTAATTACTGCTCAGTGGGAGTTTTAAGCTCTTCTTCCTCCCACCTGTTGTCCCTCAGACTGCTGCCACACACACGGCCACCACCAACACACACACACACACACACACACACACACACACTTCTGCAAGACCACCAGCTTAAAAACTGGCCTCTCATTACCGCTGCATACTCCCCCCACCTCGCTGACAGAGCTAATTGGGTCACTATTTACCCCACAGTCAGCACAACCTCACGCAGAGGGGAGAGGGAGTCTAAGACCACCACCATGCTGTTTTAGCATATGCCCTCTCTAGCCGGAGGCTGCGAGATTAGGAGCAAAAGCAGGCACTTATTAATACTGTTAGTCACTCAGTGCCAGCAGGTGAATCATCCCTTTACCTCTATGACTGCACTGTAATCTCCAGTTGCACACAGTGCCTAATTTTATTAGCAATGATAATACAATACACACATCATATATTCTTCCAGCTTGGATATTTGCATTAGTTGCAGCTGCTCATGTATCCAATTATACAGTAGTATATGTGAGATCCTAGTTTTGGATGTGAGCTACAGATTAGGTCAGCCACTCATGAGCACTTACACATACTAGTCCGTAAGGAAGCATCAATATGGTGGAAGATAAGACTGTGCTCAAATTGCTGTTTTGTGTTTTTTAACGAGGACAGTTCGACCTTGCTAATCTGTTATGCTTCTTCCACTAATCAACCCACTGACTAATCCATGTCCTCATGCCGAAGAGATGCTGCAGTTCAGCCCTGGGCCGAGCCACACTGGCACAATTATGAGGGAGGGAAGACAATGGCACGTGTCCTCGGTCGAAGCGGCAAAATAATAGAGACAGAGAGCATTTTACTTCAGTGCACTTTTAGCGAGATAGGAGAGAGCTCACAGTCCCCTGTTGTACTCAGCAGCAGCAGCAGCAGCAGCAGACAGCACAAAGAAAACGCAGCAATACATGCATGCTCACACACATGATCTCGTTGGTGCACACAGAGAGGGCTCGCAAGTGATGTGATGATAATCTGGCTTCCTTTTAAAAGGTCTCCACAGGTCAGCAACAACAGGTGTGTTACATTTCTCAATATAATCAACCATGGACGCTTCATTTTCCACAGACACAATCGAGCAAAAACGGCATAATTTGAATGGTTCCATTCTCCGAATGTGATGATGTGATGCCGTTATTCGACATGTACGACAGGGTGTCTGTTGATTAGACAAAATAAGACATTAGAAGACATCACCTTGGAAGACATCACTTTCTACAATAAAGGTTAATTGTAGAATGTATGGAGTATTACTGTGACGTGGAGAATGAAGGCCAGGTAGGCAGAAGCAATCTAAGGGGACATTTGTGAGACACTTGTCATTCCTCATACTTTTGTCTAACATGTTATTTTTGTAAAAAACTCAGACTTGTGCAAGAAAAACGCAGATCAGGAGCACTCCTACAGCTTTCCAAAATACTTCAGTTCAACAGAAATCATCTCAAACAATTGCCATTGAGTCTGACTGACACTAAACACGGAGAGTAGTCCCCTGCAGCTGTTGTAGCGAGCTGCATAGCATAATGGATTGCACAAAGACAAGCAATAGAGGGAAGTTCTTTCTGTTAAACTGAAGTTTTTTGAATGTTGTTGGCTCACGCTCCCCTACCGATGGATGTTGGTCTTGCCAGATACTGTGTTTGTAACAGAGGGTGTTTTCTCTGCCGATACCGATTCCTACACCTTAATTCAAACCGTAAATGGATCCAATACCCAGACTATTACGAGTCTATTTCCTATATTTAAAAAATGTGTACATCACATTCATTAAAATCGTTTTTATTGATTAAAAGCATGGTTGTTAATAGTAGCAGAAAAAAAACATCCATACCTATCCAGCGTGTCTGATCCGTGCATTCCTAAGTTAAATGTCATCTTGTTGATGTCATGAAAGTATGATAACACCAGGATTGACAAATGTCTGTTTTCGGCTCGGTCTGTCTGTCTGTTTGTATGTCAGCAGGGTTACGGAAAAACTACTGGCTTATTGTTACTATTGTTGTATTTAGCCCGGTACCACTGCATTCGCACTTTACTTACCTACTTAACCATCCACTTAATTGTAGTGTTCACGTGTGCTTTTATTGTATCCTTTATTACCTTTCCGCTGTAACCATGTAAATTTCCCCGCTGTGGGACTAATAAAGGATTTCTGATTCTGACTCTGATTCTGATTCTGATTCTGATTCTAATTCTGATTTTCATGTAACTCAGTGGAAGGGTGTAACATGGGCCAAGGAAGAACCCATCACGTTTTGGAGCAACTCTGAATCACAGGGAAGATACACAAATCATTTTTGTTTCCATATAATGACTTATAAAAGCTCATGAACAAACCGAAGTCGGAAAAAACGACTTCCAAACAGAAACCACCCAAGGAGCACATGAATGCACTATTGGCCTTGGCAGAGTTCTGCACTCATTAAGTGCCATTCTAGTTAAATGCACTGTGCTCACTGCTCTCAAACTGGAAATACACCCCTAAGCGCTAAAGAAAAAAATACATAATTGTAACACCAACCTAAAATTAGTAACTAATCCACAGACTATTATTTATTACCAAATGTATCTCCACACACACACCACCATCTTTTAAGGGCTAGCTTCCCACAGTCTTGTTGTTTCATATAATTATTCTTAAGCACGGCCAACTCTGCAGTGGACCTCCAGAAAGCTCCCAGACGGCTGCAAAAAGATCTGGGACACAACTCCACAAAGCATCCGTATACTGCACACACAAAAAACATGCACACACACACACACACATTTTTTAGGGCTATGATCAATAATGTAGAGCCTTACTGGCAACATCTAGTGAAGCATTACGACTAATGGCCTCTCCCATGTAGTTGCGGGCCACACAGGTGTAGACGCCCTCATCTGGTTTGCTCCGGCGTCCGTGCACGATGCGTAGGAAGAAGAGGGAGCCGCTGGGCAGGAGCATGCGGTGAGATCGGGGGTCATCTTTGTCCGTCTCCACGCGCTCGCCATCCTTATACCATTCTATACTGGGAGCGGGTCTGCCCTCTGCCTTGCAGTTGAGGGTGGCAGGTTCCCCCTTGGAGACGATCAAATCCGAGGGGTCCTCCGCAATCCGAGGTGTGCTATCTTCAAACCGAGCCCGGGACCCTGTGGAGTGGAGATTAGAGCAGAGGTTATATATATCTATCTATCTATCTATCTAAAAAAAAAAAAATGTTTTATGGAACCACTCCTCTCTTTGTAACAGGACAGACAGCAGCAAAGCCATATGAAAAGCAAGAATATGTTCTTTTGGAGGTTGCTGGACAGACACTGGTTGGGTGTTGGATAAACATGTGCGATGCAAAGCAGCAAATCATCATGGGTAATCTCTCTTTGAAGGTCAACTCTGATTCAGGGGAAGACGCTTTGACATTTTTCACATTTGAATCCCGTTTTCCCACAACAACTTGTGCCCTTCACATCACTAAATTTGATATCTATTTGTTCTTGCTATTTTTCTGCAAATAGCAGAACACATATTCCCAATGGAGAACATATATATATATATATATATATAGCAGAGTATTTTCACAGAAGACACCGCCTGTACAAAGGATTCAATCAGCCATGTGATATGGTAATGGCCAATCTCTGTGTCAATCAAGACAGTTGCAGAGGTAAAGGTGGTTGGTGGAAAGCTGAGAATAAGACAGGCAGATCTATGCATTTAAGAGGAGAAAGACAAGAGTTGAAAGAAAGAGTGAGTCAGAGAGATAAAGATAATTCCCATATTCTTCTCTCTGGGGATCCATTACTATCTTCTCTTGGTTGTGAGGGCGAGGCACACTGCTTCAAATCCTAAGGTAAGCTTTTAGACAAAGACCAAATGTCTCTAGCAGTGTGTTACAGTTAGAAAAATAAATAATTCAAAATGCCGCTGCTTTTAGGAACAGATGGTCTCCCTCACTCTGGATAGAAAAAAAAGAAAGAAGATGAAATGGTCACTGTGCCACTGATTATTGTGCTGCTCTGTCTGAGGCATTATTTTCAGCACATAATCTAGACTGCATGAAAATCCCCGACTATCATTTGAGAAGAGCAGTCAGGAGTAACCTAATGACACACATGTCGTTGCACATGCTTCGTCTACATTATAGTTAAATCTGAGGCATCAGGATAAACCCTCACTTTTCAGCTGTAAGCTGATTTATGTCTTTTCATGAACTGATTTGATCCATGCAGGGCAGGAGTCGCCATCATGGCACAAACCTGAAGTAAATATCTAAAGAGCGGCTCTCAGCAAAACACCGCGGGGTCACAAGCCAGGACAGCTCAAAACACTAATGCAGGATGTGGATGAATACTAATCGAGCTATTAAAATGTGCCATAGCACCTCCAGGCAGTCCCAACAAAAACGCACACTTTGTTCACAAAAAGGGAACAAGTGTAAATCCTCTCGAGGTCTGTAAACTAATCCTTTAGGATATTATAATGTACTTTCCTTTAGATTATATTCTATCACATCTACAGTATATGATATCTGTGACGAGTACATATTGACTCATCTGACTGTGTTTGTCCACAGAAAATTTGTTTTGGTTTTGAACAAACGTCTCTCCAGCTGAGCGATGTCCTGCTGCTGAACCGGGTTTTTAAAGCATGCAAAGGATTCAAAGGCACTTTCAAATCCCAGCTCATGTAACACAGTTACATCACTTTGAACTCTTCCTCTCAATCATAACTGGATTTTATCACAAATTGTATCCGCAAGAGAGTTCACCTCTTAAAAAAATGACTTCCAGCTGTTTAAATGCTGCATTTCCATGAAGTTAACTGTCTGGTACAAAAACCAAAGGCAATGATGTTGAACAACAAACACTGAATCCTACACTTCCCATGATGCCACTCAATGGCATATTTCCATCCTTGGCTTTTAATGCCCTTGTCTTTCAAACTCCACATCCCCAGTTTGTGATATAGACTTTCTGTTATAAATGTAAGGTCTCCAGGCCCAAGCTGAGGTAACCCTTGTGACATCACCGTGACATCATCAGGGTTATTTTCTCAGACTTGGATCCTCCAAAGCCGCAATAGACAATATACAGCGTTGTTTAGGCTGAGTAGCACTACTCACAGCAACTTACATTTGTGGAATGCTCCTTTAACTTTACAAAACTGGTTGTCAGCTAAACTATTATTAGTGAATAAAATCAAAATTCAAAGAGCAATGTTTGCTACATGACCCATACTTTTTAAAGACAGATATTCCTTTTAAAGCTGTACAATTGGATTGTTTGACCAGGGCCAGAAAAACAAAGCTTCAACACAATGTTGGCAGGTTATTGCTGTAAAAAGTTGTCTATGCACACATCATGCAGCTATAGAGCAACATTCTAATTCATTCGGAGTCGTATTTCTGTCCATCTGATTAATGTAAATCCAATATTCACTCTCATTATAGGTCTGCTTTTGGTCTCCTCTAACTCCTGAGAGAAATATCTGGCTCTTTAGCTGCTAAATGCTCCACTATGTTCACCAGCAAGTCGCTAACTGTGTCAGTATCAAGCGCAAGGCCTGAAAAGTGAAGCCAACGCGTAAGTGTCTTAAACCTGCATTCTTTGAAATGGCCAGCAGGGGGCCACTCCACCGGTTGCTAAAAGACCCTACTTCTCATCTGATTTATTGCCTCAGTAAACAGCATCATCATCAGCATCATTCTGTAAATGATGGCCCCTTTGAGACTAAAATAGTCGATGAAGCAGAGTATGCTTTAGGGCGGTGCTACATTGTGATCGACAGCTTGCCGCCAAGGTGTTCATCGGTTTGGGTGCTCTCCGTTTTGTCGTCTTACAACTTTCGCACTTCCGCAGTGTCTTTTCAGTTAATGAAAGGTAACGTTTTGGTCGTCTAAAAATGTCTTGTTCAGCGTTCAGTTGCACTTAGCTCAACCGTCTTGTGTCACTTCTGTCTCCAAGAAAAGAAGATGGCGATGGCCAAAATGCCAAACTCAGTCTTCAAAATGGTAGTCCACAAACCAATGGGTGACAACACGGTGACTACGACCACTTCTTATAAACAGTCTACGGTCTTTCTGCGCTTTGGTGCTGAGCAGGTAGCATGCAGTGGGTCGCTTAAGCTGAGAACAAGTTGATGAGAGCGGTGAAACTGGACTCAAGCAGTGAAGTTATGGACCATAAAAACTGAAACAATGAGTTGACAGACAATAACAATCTCTGTAGAGGTGAGCGAGGGGAGCTGCAGAGTCCTTCAGAGAGGAAATCCTTTGTGGATTCTTCACTATGATCGAGCGTCCACTTTCACATTCCACATCCATTGTTGACATGAAAAAATTATCCGTGCAGCTTTAATTTAATGTAAGAGGAGCAGTCATTCCTCTGAGGGACTTTAAGTTTTACTAGCTCATATTTTCAATAATATATGCGATTGTTTTAATTAGTGATGTGTGTGTGTGTGTGTGTGTGTGTGTGTATGTGTGTGTGTGTGTGTGTGTGTGTGTGTGTGTGTGCTTGATCTCAATGAGATTTCCTGCATAATTAAACTACCTAACTATGTAGTATACAGCCCTTTGTATTAAGACGTTTTATCTTTACTTATCACTGTATAATCCTATAAAACCCTCAATAGGCTCTCTCTTGAAACAACTGCTTTAGTTTCAACTTCAAATGCATTTAAACTGTAGTCTTTATTGCGTAAAAAAACTGTTCTTCGTCTCTTATAGTCTGATGACTCTGATCAGTTCTTTTTTATGGTCGCAAAACTCTCGATGGAATATGGAAATATAACTTTGTGTTATCTACAAATTTAAATATATTTACTCACAGGAATAGAGACTAAGCTCAGTAGTTAGCTTATCATTCCAGCCGCCTAATAAAACCATCAATCTGCCATTAACAACACCATTAAGTATTAACAATGGGTAATTTCCCTCCTTTATTATACGCATTTTTAGCAGCTGTAGTCGAAGCTTTCTGTTTTGTAATGTTCTCTTTCCAGCTTAATGAGATCCAGCTGTCCTTGTAGTTGGTGTGTCAGCACATACTGTGAAGTTCTGGTTTGAATGGCACACATGGCACCATGACAAATTCTTGTGTGTTCATTTGATTTGGTGAGTTTATATTTGAATTAGACGAGAGACGCCTTCGAAAAAGTCAAACGCCCTCAACTATGCAGACGCAGTCCAGTAGATAATTAAAAGTGTGTCAGAAACACTTTTTTTTCACTGCTATATCAGGCGTGGGGATTAAGAATGAGGGTTAATGGGTACTTACAGCAGCTACAGCTATCATGCAACTGTATCAATGCGACAGAGAAAATTGTTTTGTCAAAAACAAAAAGTGACAAGTGACAACCTGCCCCTGTGACAAGTGTGCAATCAGTGAAAAGTCTTTTCCACCTTGATATGACAGCAACACATTCTCTTTGTGATAAATAATATTTTATATTATATTTTCACAGTAGCCTGTTCTTCATGACATGAAGATTGTGGTGCAGTGGTTGAAAGCACCTTTCAGCAAAAAGAAACTCTGTCAGCCCCGTTCGTGACACAGAAAAATACACGTCACCGTCGCTAATGGAGACCTCTGTGAAGGTATGTTTTTAGTCAGATCATAAACACGGCCCATTAGAGCCGGCAGTGGGTCCTCAGAGATATCCGAGCGCATATGGGAATTTAGAGTGTGACTTGATTTGTGTGAAAAATATTAATCTGGGGCATTCTGGTGTGAAATGACTTTCATGTTTACAAGAGACGAACAAGTAGAAGTAGAAGGACATTGGCTACTGATGTTGTAGAATTTCAGAACAAATTACAGAAAAAACACAACTGACGCTTCAATTAATTTAAGCTGTTGTTAGGATTCCCAAAATTCACAGCCTTGATCGATATGTCGCATCAAATTACAGCGGGAGAATCCTTTCAATTTACTATACATTAAACTTCATGAAAGTTTTTTTTTTTTTTTTTGGAGACTTCAGAATAAATATTGCATTTAGGTTTGACTGCTTTGGGTGGTTTCTCAGCCGCCAATGAAACTTAAAAGCGCTGCTTTACAATAAAGAAATACAACTAGGTGTGTCTTAAATGATATCAGCTCAACAATCTGGATTTGTAAAAGGTAACACATCTAATTCCACATTGGTTCAAGAGGCTTGCATTGAATGATATGATACAAAACAAGTCACTGTTATGAAACAAGCATCATCTTTGGGCCAGAGCCCCATCACAAAGGATAAATCAATGAAACCCTTTTAAACACATCACATGACTATGAAGCTCACAGATATTCCGCGCAAGCTGCAAAAGAGAATCAAGATAATCCATCGGAGTGAAAAGCAGTCAACCTTCAGCTGTCGTCAAGTAAGGAGGGGGCTTTGTGAAAGACAGTGTGCGGGGTCTCATGCAAGGTTATTGCTCTCTTGTACACTGTCAAGGTTGTGAGGCTATTTCATGGAGAAACGCAGTACATTTGATTCAGCTGCTCTACTCATTTGACATGTGTTGAAATTTAAGATGATATTTTCTCTTGTTACCTACTAAATGAAACACTTATGGATATTTATCAGTGGTATTATTTCTGTGTTGTTATATGTGAGGCCCCTTCCACTGTTTATGGATCCTCCCGGCTTCGCCTTCCTCTGCTCGTATTAACCTTAGTGTCAATGAGGGCGTTGTGTACATTTAAGGTGGCGTTCTCTGATTGGCGGCTTTTACCAGATTGCGATAGCCTAAAGCCTATACACAGCACTTTATATATGGCGCTGTTTGTCTTCATTAACTTCATATGACCTAACTCATTGTGATCTGATCATGTGTGCAAGGATGATAAGATGTACTAATTGTCATGATTGCTTCTGATCTGTGATAATTCTTTTTCATTTAATGACAAAGAGAAACACAGAATAAGCAAGCAAATGCAGTCAAATGATTCCCATTAGTGCGGCACGCAGCTCTGATAGACAAGCTATTGCATTGGTCCTAATTGCAAACTCAGACACACACACACATGTTGGCTCACGGCATCTCCTACATTTCTGCCTCATCTAACACACATTGTTAGCAGGGCATGAGCTGGGAGGGTGATCAAGATCACGTCTTGAAAAACCCTGTTGATTCAGGGCTGTGGCATTACATAACGAGAGGCGCTTTCGTTAGTTAGTATTTCGAAATATTACCCTTGCAATCTTCCCAGAGGTAGAAGTATACTGCTATCACGCTAATGTGTGAAAACAACAAAGCAAAGAGGGCACGTCTCTGTTTTGCTTCAGATCTTGGTGCCTTTTAGCGACAGCCGGGCTGGCAGCGAAACACATACGAGAAGCTGGACCTGTCTGAGCTCACTGCTTAATATCTGGTGAAAAACACTACTGTCTACAGGCATTCTGCTCAGAGGCTAACTTTACGAGTTAAAGTGAGACAGGAGCAGAAGGCTGGCAGCTTGTCTGTGGGGCTGCTGGCTGTCTGCTGAGATTTACTCGTGTCTTTTTCAATTTCAATTAATTTACATACTTAAAAAGGCCAAAAACATTC
The DNA here is from genome assembly GCA_943593645.1 of Bovichtus variegatus. Lineage (NCBI taxonomy): Eukaryota > Metazoa > Chordata > Actinopteri > Perciformes > Bovichtidae > Bovichtus > Bovichtus variegatus. The sequence goes on along the minus strand of CALSCE010009465.1, from coordinate 9,936,668 downwards.
AAGGAGTTCTTGTGGCATTGCCAAGTAATCTCTGAAGGAGGGCGATAAGGTGTCACAGCAAACTCATTTTCAAAGCAGAGAAGTCAGGTTAGATTTTCTTCTGGCAACAGTCTAAGCTTTTTCAGCCTTTGTTTGGCAACTGTTGTCCTCCGCCGTAATCTAATCTCTAAATGATGTCATCAGCGATGGTACCAGAAGTGGGGCATCATCGACATCCGGTGACATGACTCAAGGATGAGGCACATAGTGGTTTCATAATCCACGGCCGTTTCATCAAGAGGGACTGTGAGAGGCTTTAGTCAGCCTTCAGACATATTTGTCACTAAGTAATGAGCAGGAGGAGAGAGTGGACACAAATCACCAGCTAAGGCTTGTTTAGCATCGATTAGTTCCACGCAAAGCATGCCAACAAGCTGTGTCTGAATACAGCTCAAGATAACATTTCAATGAGATGCATTAGGGTGCACACACACTGATGCCGTCTTAATTGAGGTTTGGTTTGTGTGCGAGAGAAAGAGCTGCTGTGTATCAAGCACTATTTGTGAAGGAGACTCACAAAAACTAAACCCCCCACCGTGCATTGTCAGACCAACAGAGAAAAATTGGCTGGACACACCGACACAAACAAAACATATCTCGCTGTAACTCTCACATTCCTTATTTTTTTTTTGATGAAAACGCAAAATAGAATCTACCGGTAATATAGGCTATTTGTTTAATTACAGCCCCCGCAGAGGTCGTGACGCCTGTTTGAATCCTCTTCTGTATATTTATGGAAATACACATCACCCTACAGGTACGTGCAGTATAATAGAGGTGGGAATAGAGAGAAGATACCCACTCCACAATGGATGAAGGCAGATTGCGTGGGTGTTGAGAGGTGGCACCAGTTTATAATAATGAAGCAGAGCAAATGGCAAGAGGAGTCACAGATCTCAGGATTTATAGTGAAATCATAGTATATCATTGAAGAAGATGCAAAACAGAGCTGGACTGATAAATTGGCCGGGTTGATATATCTTTTTTCATGTTATCCAATGAATGACTACAAAATTGATATACAAAAAAGATAGCTCTATATTTGAGGTGATTTAGAAACAAACACCACAGTTTGTCCACAAGAGAAGACTCAAGAGTTCATATCATTTTAAATCTGCTGTTAATCAGTCATTTTTAGAGCTGCAACAATAATTTGACTAATCAATTAGTCTGTCGATAAAAATAATCTTCAAATATTTTGATAATCGATTAAACGTTAAAGTGAAATGGAGTTTTCAACCTATCAAATATGAAGATTTCCTGATTTTCTCTGTTTTATATCCTATTAAACTTACAATGTGTGGTTTTGGGACTGACATTTAAAGACATCCCTTTGGACTTTGAGAAACTGGGGTTGGACATTTTTCATAATTTTTTGCGATTTTATAGACCAAACGATTAATCTAGAAAATAATCTGCAGTGTAAATTGCAGCCCAAATGTTTCTGTATTAAGAATGGATGACGTGACATATGTATATGTATACTGATGAATGTTAGGGTCGATCGTAGTGCCAAATTTTCGAAAGAATCAGCGCTCGACTTTGAAGGTCCCCTCAACTCTACAAAGCATCTTAGCATCTTTGGAGTTCGTTGTACTGCTTTGTTTGACTGTACCTGCTTTTATCAAGTCTTTCAGCAACGTCGCTTTCAGCAGATGTTTTCATTGAAAAAGCTCTAAAATCGCATTGTAAGATACCTGTCCAGCACCAAGCAGCAGACAAACAAAGTTAGTGACTAGCTGGTGAACATAATGGCGCATTTAGCAGTTAAAGAGCTAAATATTTTACTTTCGGAGTTGCTAGAGATCCAAAAAAAGAGCTAAAAGGAGAATGAATATTGGATTTACATTCGCCAGGTGGCCAGAAACACAACTCCAAATAAATGCTAATGTTGCTAATGTATCTGTAAATAACCAACTATGCTAACTAGTTATCCACTGAAACTGAAACACGCCATTCAGACCTTTAATTCACGATTAAATGTCAGAAGTTGTAAAATGACTGAAAAAATAAAATAAAATCTGCACTCTCATGATTTGTTTTTCTGGGCCCTGCTTTTTTTTGGGGGGGGGGGGGGGGTTGGATTAAGGCTCAGAAATGTAATCTGTTATTAGAGCAATGGTTAAAATACATAATCCCTTTCTCAAAGGTAATCAAAGTGAGCTTTTAAAAGCATTTTATAATAATAGTGTGCATCCTCAAAACCATTGTTGGGGGTAGATGCAGTCTTGTCGGACTAGGACACTATCCCGGAGAGTTTATGTGCTCACAGCTGAACTAAAAGTGACAGTAAATGGTTTCACTTTAACTACAGTGCGGCCTGTTTTGACCTCTCCTGCTGCCTAATGGACTCCCTGTGTGACCACTTCAGTGCTCAGGGGAGACACAAAGTGAGCATCTTCCTGGCTTTCACCTAGTGGTATTTGAATAGTACAAATGAATGCATATGTGACATTTCCAATTAATTGTGTTGTTGGGGCGGATGTTGCCACAGATGTCTTGTTCCACCTAAACACAACATTTACATACATCTGGAGGGACAGAAAACAAGTACACTATGAGTCACGCCATATGGGCTGAGCATGTGTGTGTGTGTGAGAGAGAGAGAGAGAGAGAGAGGGAGAGAGACAGAGAGGGGTGGCATATTTAAAAAAACATGTGTGCTTCATATTACTATCTTACCTGATGCGATGGTGATGAATGAGGCAGTCACAAGAAGTAAATTTCCAAAGTGCATCTCCACACTCTCCCGAGTCTGCAGCCTCTCGATTGTCCACTCAAATGATCAATTAAATCAAACCTCCAGTCAAAAAAATCACACGGATTTTTTTGCCCATACTAAAAACCAGATGAAACTGAAACGTTTAGTGAGCCTCAGCTGGAATATTTCAAGCGAGTAAAATCATCTCCAAAAAAAAAAAAAAAAAAACTTTCGTGTCACTCCCAGAAAGCCATGACAGCAGCAGCAGCAGCACCGCCCGGAGAAACCTAATAACACAACTCAGCAGCAGCACCTCTTCATCCCTGCATGGTCACACACACATGCACCGACTTCTTTCCGAGATGCCCTGCTGTTGCTGAAAAAAAAAAAAAAAAGAGGTTTAACTATATTTAGCCCGGTCATAAATACAATAATTGCTCTCTCCCTCTCTCTGTCTGCTCTGATCCGGGCAGTTGCAGGTTGCAGCGTCAGTTTGAGCGAAATAAAGCGGTGCACATGCGGAGAGGAGCTGCGCACTCCTCAACAAATCCTCGCCAACCTCCAGGAGTCAGTGTTTTAAAGAGACAGAGACGACATCTGTGCCCTGTGTGTGTGTGTGTGTGTGTGTGTGCGTGTGCGTGTGCGTGTAGCTATATGAGGACCTAAAAGTCCTCTCAAGACAGTGGAATGAGATCAGACTTCTAAAAGGGGAGTTATTTCTGGGTTAGGTTTTGAAGTTACTGCATTAATGTGCAAATTAGCCTTGATTTTGGGGTAAAAGGTTCAGTTTTATGTCAGGGTTATAAATATATTTGAAGTTTTAGAGTTGGGAATTGTATTTGAGTCTAAAATCTTGACGAAACATACATTTTAAACATTTTAATAAGAGTCATTTAAAATGGGTTGGTCTATTTTTTAACTTATATGTTAAACTGACCTTGGGTTTAGTGGGTGGTTGGGGGTCCCAACATTGTTAACATAAAAAAAATTTTTATTCTGACTTTCCACTAATATTCCTAAAATAGTTTCAATGCTGAATGTTTTTTAGCCTTTGAGCCCTGCGATGAGGGGTCAGATGACCATATTGTTTCATTTCAAATGGCCACGAGCCAAGAATGTTGAGGAACCACTGGGTTAGAGGTTATATTTTAGGTTAAGTTATTTTTTTTAAATAATAAAAATTTCAGCTTGAAGTAAGGTTGTGATACAAGTTTTAGGGTTGGATGTCTAACACCTTTAGTTTTATCAAAACCCCTGATGCAAAAAAAACAATAAAATATAAAAAGGGGTTACTGTGTAGTCTTTAGAAAGACTGGGAATCCTGAACGTACGAAGTTAGATCACGGAAAAATGGATTGCACTTATGAAGGGATTTCTTATCTGAAGCACTTACTTACACTAATGGCAGCTATAGCTTCCATAGAAGGTTCTGGATGTATTTGTATTTATTTGTTTGTGAAGCTACACATTTAAGTTTATATCTTTTTTTTTTTTTTTTTTAACCTAACCTGTTGTTCCTTTTCATAATGTTGATTTAAAATGAAGACCAGCAATAGTGTCAGTGGGGTACACAGTATGATATAACTCAAATGTCTTTATACCTCATTCTTGTTAATTTTTACGGCCCTGTTCCTCCATAATGCTAACTGCTGCGTCGACCAGATATTGTTCCTCATGCTGTTTATATTCTGTATTTTTACTCATGTCTTGTGTATTGTATAGCCTCATACACACTGCTCATACATTATCCCTAAGTGTTCCCTTTTCCCAACACTCCCAGAGTACTTGAGTGTGATCTGTATTCTTCTTTCTACTACACAGTCGTCTCTGCCACCATTGTTGCTTTCCATGAATATTCAGTGTAGAAGAAGCAATAAATGACAGGACAAAAGCGACGATTATTCCAGATCTACTTATTTTTGCCTTTAAAAGTTTTCTGTCTCGGTATAAATAAACTTTACTTGAGACACTAAAATGCTAAAGTCTGCCGTTGTTTATCAATAATTGACACCTCAACACAACTGTCATTGCAATAAGCAGGAGGGCGTTCCAGGCACTCCACAATGTACGAATTAGTAACCATGAGGAAGGAGATATTAAAGCCTTTATTATGCCAACATGTTCCGACCACTGTACATAAAAATACAGACAACACGGGTGTGGCCTCACCTATCTATAATCAACAGCCAATGGGAAGCAAGCACTGGACCTGGACAATAATATAAACAGGTGGATCACATTGAAAATAATGACAAAATATTGAAAAAAATAACACAGATTACACAGAACAAAGTTGTATATACATCATACATGGAAAATAGGTACCCATATATTTAAATATAGGCTGTGAGAAAAATAAACTGAGAAAAGCTGGGAAGCCTATACAGTACAGAGAACAGAAAAAAATATATATTTTATAGAAAACCGCCATGGTCATCGCCAGTTTCAACAGTTTCTGCTGCTGCTGCTGCTGCTGCTGCTGCTGCTGCTGCTGGAGAGCGTGCATACCATCCTCACCTCTCCAGTTTGCTGCAGCCCTGCTGTTTAGCAACCTTCTCTGATTTATGAAGCAGCTGTTGTTTCACACCCACCCCTCCCTCCACAATCTGTCCCCCGCTGGAGCCTCTGGTGCCCGGCCTCCGTCCTCCTCCTTTGGACAAACATAGCTCCCTCGGGGGTATGATCTCTGTTTCACTTACTGCCCCCTCTTCCAGCACAGACCAGACCGGTTCCTCGGTGCCATTGCTTCATCTCCCTCCACCTCATTGTCTCCATGTCAGGCTGCGAGAGCCCAACATGATGGAGAGTGACTTTTGGACGGTCAGACGCCCCGCTCTCCTTTGTCCCTCTTGAATGGGACTGAAAATTAGGCAACAGAAGAGGAGTCCAGATGTCTGTTGCAAGGCGTGACACAAAGAGGGGCACCACAATGGCTTCAATCTCGGCTTCGGTGGAAGTGTGTAGCTTATTAAGGGCCACAAAGGCTAAACGAGCATAAAATAGCCAGGCATCTCAACAGGAGTGGAGTCCTGGAGGTGTCCGATGGGATTAGTGGTCTCTCTTCCAGCTTCAACTGAAAAACCTCAGAGAAGTCATCAGTAGATCCTCTGATATCACTTCCTGTGGCTCTGCTTGGGATGTAGGAGGATTCCTGCTTGGGTTGCACACACCCTTTGCATGCTTTTTCATGAAGGCATTTTAACAGAATTGTTTATTGGAGAGCTCCAGTTTTCTATGTCGTTAAACTGTAGATGTTGTAGTGTTAGAGTGTGTAGACTAAATAATCAGTCAATGCCTCACAACTGAATAAATAATCAATAAGATCTTCTCAAGTGAGAGTTTGCACCGTTTAAATTGAAGGGGCAGATGGTGTCAGTCAATCATAATCGATACTGTTGTGCCTATTAGGCAAAGAAGGGGCCAGTCTTTGTATTCATTCAGCAAAAAAAAGATATTAAAGGAATAGTTTGACATTTTGGGAAATGCGCGTATTCCAACAACGCTCCAAACAGATGTTGTTGAAACGACTGACGCTGTCGTTCTTCTCGGGAGGACAGACTCCGTAGTCACTTTCTTACTGAGAAGATGGAATATCTGCCAGGGGACAGTTAGCAGTTAGCATAAATACTGGAAACAGGGGGAAACAGCTAACTTAGCTCTATCCAATGGTTAAAAAAGAAATCTACCATCACACCAAAACTTTACAAATGTACACAATATATCTTATTTGTTTAATTTCTATAAAAAACTAATTGTGAAATTGACAATAGTTCTGTTGGGGATATATGCGAGGCTATTTCTTGGCCGGGAGCTGTGATTTCCTGGAGTCTCTCGACAAGAAGCAAATAAATATTTTCCCATAATGCCAAACTATCCCTTATCGCAAAAGTATTTGTAAAGCATACAGTAGTTCATGAAAACATTGCTGAATAATTTCTCTCTTCTTAGTGGGTTTTCTTTTCTTCCCTTTTTGTGTTTGAGTCTGACTTTTTTATTTTTTTATTTAACAGGTGACACTTTTTTTTCTGCTTGCTGTAGGTAGGTTAGTGCATGTTTGTGTGTGTTTGTGTGTGTCACGGGGTACAGATGGTGGGATGTGGCAGTCTGTTTGACTGTGGTGAAGAATGCGAGATTCAGCTGTCGGCCTCTGGCCCCCCGGCTCTGACCTTATGTGTCTCTGATCGCCGTCTGGCCCGTTATGACAGACTCCATATTGCTTCACTCTCACAGTACCAGCTACGACAATTATTAAGCAAATAAATCCCAAAAGTCTCTAAAAAAAAAGGCAGACAGAGCAGTGATAAAAGCTAATCTTCGTCTGCTGTCACTAATTGAGCTCCTGTTATCTCTCTTTACACGGTCGAGGGTCTTAGCTGTTGACCTGCTAACATACCTTGTCAGCAGATTGCATTAGTCACAGCCAGGAGCAGGGCTTTTGTTGCCCTGTAGTGTGTGTGCATATGTATGTGGGTGAGCATGTGCAAAGGACCTTCAGATAGCCAGGAGGACCAGGGAGTTTATTTATAGGCTGAGTGTCACAGCAGTGCAGGGCCAAAAAGAGCGAGTCATTTACATCCAACGCACCAGAGTGCAAAGGTAAGTAGCTACTACTGCTGCAACATTTGGCTTAAAGGCTCAGCTTTTTCTTTTATATTTTGGGACCCTTGCCAGCAGAGGGAGCACCGACAGGGCAACACTGCTCCTCTTTTGTCATTCTCTTAAATGGTGGTGTCACGTTGTCTGAGAGTCGTTTGTATGTAGCTGTGCAGAGAGCTGGAAGAGCCCTGGAGGAGCCTCCTGCCGCATCTGATAAACCAATATAATGAGCCTGCTTACAGCACAGCACCCTGTGTGATAAATATTACAGTTCCTTCTCAACTCATATGACTTTTTATAAATGCAGATTCCACTATAGGAGAGTAGTTTCAGAAGTTCTGCTTTTGTTTTAAAGTGTTGCCTGTACAATGTTTAAATCTGCTTCCTCGCAACTTGTGAAATTGACAAAAAATATAAAATGTTGCAGTTTATGATGCTCAATATTTATATTTATGTATTAGTATGGAAGCCAATTTCCACCAAAAAACTAACTAATCTCATAATGGATACCTTTTCTCTTATAGTTTTGACCTAGAAAAGTCAAATTTTGACATCTTATCTCATATTTCTGATTTACTATTTCATAATTTTGACATTTTAACTCATCATTTTCACTTTATAATCTCATAATTTTGATTTACCGCCCCATAACATTGATTTAGAAAGTCCAAATTAGAGAAAAAAAAATAATTTTTGACTTAGTAAGTGAAGTGTTTGACTTCTTACCTCATAATTCTATCTCATAATTTTTTTTACTATGATCATGTTTTTTTTTTTATTTTATTTTTTTATTCTTGACAAGCTTTTCTTTTCCCTTTTTCTGACAGAAATGGGCTTCCATACTTAATGTTAAGCCTTTTTAATTGCTTGTCTTTTTATGATGCAGTAAGCAGAAGCAGCGATATCAAACACAATAAATCATAATTTAATTTTGTATGAACGCATATTCACAACTTTAAATGACTTCATTCATCATCAGCCCTTTCTCATTGCTGTCAAGTCAGGACGATCAATCAAGATTCCGCTATGATACATGTCTTTGTAATTTATGTAATTATAATGTATGTAGTTTCAGATTGTCTTGTTTGCTGTTGAGAGAGAGTTATGTGTGTTGTTTTTGGGAGAAAATGTATTTCATGGGAAAATGTAACTTTTGGATTGGATGAGATGAGCTCCACTTAAACTACATCATCCAACGATTCTGATATTTGCAGAAATGAAGAAACTTCTCAGTTTCCACTTCTTCAGCCACTGATTGCTCAGTACAAATAGATCTCTCATGTAATTGCCACTTGTGCTCGAGAGCCCATTTATCTATTCTGCAGCATAAAACATCACAGGCCTCAAGTCTTGCTCTCCTCCATGTTTCTGCGAGGAAAATATCAGACGTGTTTTGCATTAAACCAAATTAAAACCGAGGTCATGCGCTGAGGTTGTGTAGCAGCAAAGAGATATTCTGTCCTTGTGTATTTATAACATGTATTGCGAGCTGGTTTTATCTGTGGACTACTGCAGTGACCTTATCCAACAATGCTTATGAAAGGAGTATTGAAAAGAGCAATGATGAAGATCACAGAGGCATTTTTAGATTGGACTCAGTTTCAGAGCAGCGGCTGACTGCAGTTGAGGCTCAGGGGAGTCCTCTGCTGGTATGATGTCATCACTGCAAATCCTTCCAGGGAGATATCAGAGCTGCACGAGTCAGCAGAAGTGCCAGCACTGGTACAGGTTTAAAATTGAGGTTTTGGCTTGTAGGTTGGCCACCGTGCTCACACCAGATGTCAAATGTCTGCTCAATAAAAAAGCATTGTACAGATGTTCAGGAACAACTATAACACAACACTGTTTAGACTAAACCATTTGCTTGAAAACATATGTACATACAGAAAACAGCCGGTCTGCAGCTGACAATTATTTTAATTATCAAGTCAATTAATAGGTTCAGTCCATAACATTTGAAAAAAAATAGTAAAAAACATCCATCACAATTTCCTGAAAATTGGCCAGATTGACGTATTCAAATGATTTGTTTTGTCTGAGCCAAAGGTGTTCAGTATAGAACCTCACTCAGGCAGTATAAACTCAAACCCACTGAACTTTATTTTATTCCCACATTTTCCAAACACGGACCAAATCAGTCTGATTAAATTTGTGGAAATATGTACAACAATATATCGAGAATATTTCCATTGATTGGAAATGTGCAGCCATGAAAACAGGAACATTTTTATTTCATGTTATCACACAGATTCAATGAAAAATTGGAACAATGATACAGAATATGATTATAAAACTGTCAGACAGTATAGTGATAAGGGGATTTTCCCAATCTTAAAACTTCTTAAGTAGAAATATAGAATATCTTAGAGGGCGAGGAAGAACAGCAATATTCTCATTTGGGAGGCTGTAGCCTGTCAATTATTGGCAGTTTTGATTTAATAATTAACTGAGTTTTCTGTCTACAGATTAATACGTTCCGCTAGAAGTTCAGCTCTGAGTGGCTCACTGACTGCTTTTTGCGTATTGCTTTAAAATGTTCTATATCTGTGCCAATAAGATTATGAATGAAAACAGTAGAGCTGCAATGGTACATCAATTTAATGATAACAGAAAAAAAAACTGCATTAATAATTAATACATGTCTGGTTGGAAAATTCTCAGACTGTTTGTTTTTTAATGATGTTCAAATTAATGATGTATATTGATGTTTTATCGAGCTTGTTTTCAAAGTGTAATGTTTCAATTTACCACAACCGACTACACCACTATATCTGGTGCAACATATGTATTGTTCTTGTTGAACAATTTTGGGTCCCTTGGGCGATTTTAAACTGAATATCTCTGGTTTTGGACTCTTGGTCAGACAAAACAAAACATTCAAAGATGTCTCATTGGACTCTGGGAAACTAGGGTAGACATTTTTCACCATTTGCTGACATTTTATAAAACAAACGGGTAATCACCCCATGGCTTAAAGCAGAAAACAATCGACAATTAAATGAATAGTTAGTAGCAGCCCTACAGAACAAGTATTGGTGATAAGTACGACATCTGGTCAGGATTCCCTCTTTCATGTATCACTCCACTATCAATCAGGCTAAAGATTTAAACACGTCCTTAAAACAGCATCTCTGCTACGTCTGCTGTCCCGTTGCTGGAGCAACATCTGTGTTGCATCATTGTATCACATAATCCAGGATTTATATCAACATAAAAAGCAAACATCTATTTGTCCATATGCATCAGATTTATTTCGTTATCTCTCTCGGCTTGTTGTCACCTTCTTTTGAATGAAATTCATAATGAGAGTCTCAGGACTGCTGGTATTAAAAAACGAAGAAAGAATCTCGTCTGAGATATACAATGACACCGGCGAGGCTCAGCTGTGTTTTCTACTATTTTGAACATCTTTTCTTGCTCGTTTTGTCTGTAAATCTTAATCCAGGTCGACTGTCTGCAGAAGAAAACATTTTGTTCGCACAGAGATAGATCTGGGTTCAGTTTCAGGATGGTGAGTCTCAGATGTGTGAAAATAAAACTCCTCAGCAAACAGTTGTTCTTTTTCAGGCTCTCTGTTGTGCTCAGCTACTAAAACAGTGTTCATGTGCAGTATCATGAGGAAAGCATAAAACAGATGCAATGCTGGCGTGAAGCAAATTGCCAATTAAGAATTAAACGAGAAACACTCCTTTTAGAGACACCGGGGCGAGGATGGTGCAGAGTAACAGCTGATGATCTTGTGTCACGTCACTTCTGACTAAAAATGATGTGGAAAAAAAAAAAATGCAAATTCAAACTCATGGAGAGTAGTTCAGTTCAAGTGTTCTTCCTGAAAAAAAACAAGACAAGGTCATCTTCATATTCCTTATGCTCATCCAATTTCCTGTGTAATGACAGTAAAGAGTGATGAATGACAGAAGGCCCATTGCACAAAGGGCTTATATCACCAAACTCGTGGCAGACATCCAGCCTCACACACACTGAGCAGCCTCTGAGATTATTTACCGGCCCCGGCTGTCACAGCGCTATGCTGCAAGTTTTCCTGCTACAGAATATGAGCATGTCAGTGTGACTCCTACATTTTTAATGGAAATGCAGGAAAGAAGCACTCAATGTCCACAGCAGACTAATAACTCCGATCTCTCGGTGAGGATTCGTCAAACTCTTGTCACCACTAAACATGAATATTTCCAGCACATTCTTTGTGAGAAAAGAAGGTTTTTCTAACAGACAGAGGAATTCATTTAAAAAGATATGCAGGTCAAATTTGGATTTCATTCCCATTTTATTTCACTGAGGACAGAAATGATTCATGCTTTAATTTGTTTACCATTTTAATTTTTAATCAATGTAATCATCAATCTTTAATCTAAGGCTTCTGATGAATCATAACTTTGCCGATATTCCTGCGTGAGCGTTACTTTCATGCCGCTGATGTTTCCTACGGTGGTATTGTTTTCACCTTGTGAGTCTGTCTGAGGACTGATTTTGTCCCTGCGATAGCGTCACAACTGTGCAAGATGCAGTCCCGCAACTTTAAAGGTGTGTAGTTGAGATCAACATGAAGGTCGAGTTCGAAGATGGCTATGGTCCGAGCAAGGGCCATTGTACGCCCCCGGACGGATTTGGCGTCACAAAACTTTGCAGGTGTGTAGTTGAGATCAAAATGAAGGTGTGGTCCGAGCAAGTGCAATGTGAGAAGTCATGAAATGTTTCACACGGAGGATAAATGTTTGGCCTGGCTGCTGTATTGTATTTACTGTATTTATTGAAAAGGTCTCTGAAGTAACTCTGGTCTACGTTTGCTCAGATTTGGAGTGGATTTTAAATGGCCGTTATGCAAATATTAACCTTCACAATCTTTCACATCCTTCAAGAAAAGTATTATCATTATTACCTTTGTTCATGCTTTTACAGATAAAGTAGCAGCATGGTGAGGGGAGTTTGTCAGAAAAGCACTCATCAATGAAATCCAGCTTCTATATATAGAATAAACTATCTATAAACTTAAGGATTTTTAACAGAAATAGAAAACAAGGAAAACTCGTCTACTATTTTTTCTCGCTCTCTTTTTGAATTACTCCCCCCTATTGCCCCTCTGCACATGCATCCATATGTACACTTAGACACACAAGAATACTTTACAACAGATTGTCCCGCACCTTCTCTGATACACACACCCCACACCCTAGGATCAACCTTTTTCTGCTTCTTTACACTGCACCTAAATGCATGCAGGTTTTGCCCTGTTGTGTGCATCCTTTTCATGTCACCCAATGTATTAAGTTCTGTCTTGTCTTGTCTCACATGTCTTGTCTTGTTTCACTGAAAAGAAAATGTACAAAATACATCTTCGAGATGTGCTGCCAAAATCTTATTTGGTAAGGGGAATACAAGTTAAGGCTTGATATGCAAAGAATATCACAAAGCATGACAGAAAAAGTCAACAACGGTAACAGATGGTGAAAGGAAAGAAGTCTATTATAAGTGATATTAAACTATACCGTAAATTTGATTTTGCATGAATTCAGGGAGCACTTCCATTACTTTTTTGGCTCTGATGTTGTCGTTCTGAGGGTTAGGGTTAATGTGGAGCATATAATGTTCGAGAAACATTAATTAGTCTCTATAATTAGAATCACAAACGACAAATGTTCCCCTTGATTATAGTATCTTAAAAGACACATTTCCCTTTCTGTATAGGAGTATCACAAACCAAAAATGTTTGTTTCAACACTTTTTTGAAGCTGCTTACTGAACGTTCACTCTGCATAAACTAAGTGAAATGTTCAAAGCCAAGACAGCTCTTTGCTAAAAACCTGTAGCTGTAGTGTTATATCAGATAGAAACACAGCACTTCAGATGTGTTGTGCCTTATTTTATACAATTTCCCCTGATGTTTTTGGTATTTTTAGCCGTACAAGCAACATTTTCCAAATTGAAATATCTTAACCACTGTTGGATGGATTGCCATAAAATGTTTTGTTTTTTTTAACACATTCACATCAGGAAGAATTGTAACAACTTTGGTGATAACCTGACTCTTCATCCAGCGCCACCATCCGGTCAACATTTGAATGTGTCCTATACTTTGGTTTGTGACCAAATCCCTTCAAACTAATGATATTCCCATCAGCCTCAGCCGTACTTCTTGTTCAATGCAAATTAGCAAACATTAGCATGCTAACATGCTCAGCGAAGATGGGGAACATGGCAAACATTATACCTGCTTCACATCAGCATGTTAGCATTACACAAATGTAAGCAATTAGCTTAAAGCACCACCAAAGCACCGTCTCACAGAGCCACTCGCATGGCTGAAGACTATTAACTGTTAGTCAATGTGCAAGGAGAAGTGTGAAGAGGTCAAAACATCAGCATAAACGTGTAGTATAAAGAAGAACTTTATTGCCATATTGTAAAGTTTTTTCTTTATATATTGTTTTGAGCGCCTAATTATTATTTTTTTTAAACAAAAGTTCTGTTGATTTCAACATTGATTTGCTGCACAACAAAAGGTTGTGAAGTGGAACCACACGAGACAAGTGGCATGTGGCATCAATAGAGCTAATAATGCCAAATATTTAAACTTTTCATGGAGATTCGAACACCAATACACAATCTATCCAGTTTATAATATATTAATATCAGCATCTCTGTCTTCAGGCCCATCATTTTCTTTAAAGGTGCAGGTTGACAAAATATTTAAGAATGAATATTTATTTTATTTTTTAGATTAAGATCCTAAAGGCCCTTATGAAAAATGGTGGTTTATGGTTTTCAGTAGGAACAGACATACTTGGGGCTGGGTGACAGCGACAGGGTCGGGAAGAGAGCTAAGTTATACACTCTAGGATTGAGAGACGTTGTTGCTTTTGAGATTTTGTTGGCAATGACAGAAATACAGAATAACGTCATCATTACACATAAAGAAACAGCAGAAACAAAGCTATAGTATCAATGCCTATTACCATGACTTTTCCATAAAAATAAAAGACCCAACCACCTCAGTATGTAATAACAGACTTGCTTTTTTTTTACTTTATGATCCACCTTAGTGAGTAAGATGATGCACACTTTTCATTTTAAAAAGTAGTGCCCTCTGGAAACATGCTGCCTGTCAATTAATAGCAATGACACAGGTTTGATTCCCTGTTGTGGCCTTTCTAAGAGGACATTGCATGTTCTCACGTGGATTTCCTCTGGCTGTTTCCTCCCTTCGTCCAAAGCCAAGCAGGTCAAGAGTGAAGACGCTGCCACCAGGTACACAATCATGAGTGTGAATGATTGCCTGTCAATCTGAATCATCCCTGTGAGGGACTGCTGACCTGTTTACAGTGTTTTTACCTGCAGCCAGCCAACCCCTAAAAATAAAAATAAAAAAGCAGATAGAAAACCAGCGCTTCAGGTGTCAACCACTAGATGGCACAAAAGAGTTTAATAAACCTTTGCATTTTATTGTCTTCAGACACTGTAAAATACAGTGGAGCAAAGTGCAATGAGGAGGAATTAGTCTCCACAAAGAAGTCCAGTCATGTTATGTAGAAGGAGACGACAATCAAGGCTAAGCTCATCTTCTACCAGCTGGCAGCGAGATAACAGCATCGGTGCAAACTTTAACAATGAATGCATTCAGGAAGACTGCGGGGAGTGTTTTTCCTCATATAGATAGCTGCTGAAAGTGTCACATATCAGAGAGATAATGAAGAAATCTATCACAGAGACATTTCTCATCTCTTTTGTGCAGTCGTAAATCGTGTGCCTTCTTGCATGAAAGGACAGGTGGTAGTAGTCTGTAACCTTTTTTGCCAAATTCATTTTATAACATCTACCTGACCTACTGAAAATGTAGCTTATTGAATGTGGAACAGGGTCGGAAAGGCCTGAACATGCAAGCTGTGCAGTTTCATATGGCTGCTTCCTTCACACTTAAGCAATCAATTATTCACACAGCAGTGACATTTTTTTTTCTAATGTACAATTCCACACACAAATGCAGAGGGTTAAAACAGGGGAATAGTTTATGCCAGTAATATATGTTTTGGTTTCATAACTGTATTGGAAATGATGATCATCAAGAGAACATATGCTATACATTACTCTGAGAGCCTTACATAACATAATGGTTGAATGTAGAACAATGGTTGAAGGATGACCGGTCACAAGTTACCACGTGACCACTCAGGTACATAGTCATGGGTCATCTCACGCGCGTGCATACTCAAACTGTATAAAAGCAGACAGATCAGTGTGAGGATTTGCACTCTGCTGTAGAGGCCTTGCACTCTGTGTGCCTCTTTTGCAAAAGATGATTAAAGACTCAGAAGGACAACTCTTTGACTAGTGTATTGCTGGATTTCCACCACATTACTCAACACAAAAACTGCTACAAAAACATTCAAAATAGATAAAAACAGTCAAGTGTCTTCAGTTTCAAGAGTGAGTCAATTGCACTTCCATTAGTAAGGCTAGACAGAAAATAGTATTCAGGTCTTTATTTTTTAAATATTACCTCCATGCATACAACTGCATACAGTATATAACAGTGTAATACAACAGTCCTCCAATGTAAGCTTTTTACATTGTAATTTCCCAAGGGATTGTTCTTGTAAACGCTTCCTAATTCAAAATGAAATAATACTATTAAAAAATGTAATGGCAATATCAACGCTGTTATGTCGTATTCCCCATTTTTTCTGCACTCCATAATTATTAAATAGGAAAATAAATACTTACAGCACAGTGTAATTTTCTTTTAAACATAAAGTTGTTTCCCATTATTCCATGTGGTCTTGTATTGGCCTTTGTCACAGTATAGGCACCCAGTAAATATTGTATTAAAATGATTATATATAAGTATTTTTGCATGTTTCAGGTTCAGTATAATTCATAAAAGGTTTAATGACTCACTAGACTGAGAGATACTGAGTCATATTTGAATTACACAGTGTGTTCAGTAAAAAACTTTAAAATCTGAAAACGATTGAAGAACACGACAGGTTCCACAATATGAGCGCAACATAAATAAGTCATGAGTATAACTGCCTGCCAGACTCTAACTCTGGTACCAGAGACAAAAGAACAACATAGGACCTTCACATCTGTGTCTTATGTGTTTGAATGAGGGTTTGTGGCTTCATGCGTGTTTAATTGTGAACTTCAATGCATGCAAAGATGCAGCCAGTGCTCTCAGAAAACATGTGAAGCTTTAATATCATGTAATAAATCCATTATATTCCATTAAAAATACAACACATCGACCCACCTGCATTAATATTTCACCTGACAACCCATTTATTGTGAGCTGAGCGGGGACCACAGCCTTACATTACAATATAAAATCCCCCGGCAGCTGTGTTTTAAGTGGTTGCACTCCGTGTTCCTGTGAGACTTTTACCTGTGCCTCTTCATTCGGCTCTGAATTAGACTTTGTAATACATCAGGAAATGCAGGATAATTGAGTTGACATTACATGTACTGTATATGGAACTCAGTGTATTTGCAAGTTTCTTCTGAGGGAGCTTTTTCATTGTTATAATGTTTGCAGATAAAATAGGTTTGCAATATTAGCCTGTAAAATACTCAAATTAAGGCCATTAACACAGATTGACCTTGTTGTTGACTTCACATTTTTCTAGCAGAGCTGGTACAAGGCATCAAAGGAAAGTCCCTGTTAAGAATATCCTTTATATAATGTGTTTATTCATTTAAGTTTACAGGAAAACCTCACCTCACCATGTGTGTGCGTACATTCTGTTATACATGTGTGTGCGTACATTCTGTTTTAGTTGTGTGATTTATACTCTGGGATGGCTCCTCATAGGCCATAAGAAAGTAACCTACACATCTGTAAGGGATTTGGCTGTGACAGGGAGATGTAAATAATATGGAACAACTAATAGGATTGTAATGTGTTTTTGCCATTCGTAGGCGGTGTTCAAACCTATATAAATCTATACCGTCTTTATGTTCTGGGGGGCACACCACGATTGACTGCTTGAGAGCAAGGTAGTGTTTTCTCATTATTGTATTGTTGTACAACACAATAATAATTAATCAACCATATATCTGTGTTTGTGTTTTATTGATATCTCTCTGTTTCATTTATACATGTTGTGAGCGATTAAATCCACAACATCCCCTCTTCATTTTTGTAAAGATTTAAGAATTGACTGCTGTTATCAGTGTCCCCTCAGCCCTGCCGAGCTATATGTTTTTGGACCTTAGGAGGAAACTGGAGGAAGCCCGTACGGGTAGGAGTGTTTAGCCCACAGTTACAAGTCAAGAGCAAACAGGACACTAGCCAACACCATGCAAAGATACAAAACAACCTCATTAGAGAGATCAGAAATAAAGATTTCAATCTTAAACTTAGTGCATTGCAGTTGTTTTTGTCTTTTTTTGACAATATTGTTTTCACTCAACAGTATTTTTGTTCAGGTATTTGTTGGTGTATGTTAAAAGATTTATTCTACACTTACTGTATACTACTGTATTCTCTAGAGGGTTTTTACATTACTGGTTGGACTTTTTGTACTCACACCATTCACTATAGTCAAGACAAAACCAATCAAAGAAACAATGCGTCCTACTTTTGAATTGAATGAACATTCCTGTCAATATAACTGTCATTAATGAGTGTACACCAAGCCCCCCAAAAAAGGGCCCAAAAAGGTCAAAGTAATAAGAGAGAGATAACCCAAACTCACATTACAGAACGTTTTCTTGGCACTGTTAAAGTATAATGCTATCATTTTAGGCCTCTGCCTATTAAAAGAGACAGAAAAAAGGGAAAGAAGTCCTCATGTTTTAATGGTTTACCGGCCTAATAGAGGAAGGGCATGTGTTCATCGACGAGCTGCAGTTGAGGTTTTGGTGCCAGGGGGCGTCGCCGAGCAGCTCAGGACAGGCAGGTGGATTATAAACTCCTACAGTTTACTGTGAGAGCAGCACGAGAGGGAGCGACACGCACTCAAGCAGCAGAAGTGAAGCAGGTTGGATTCAACAAAGAAAGGGAAAGAAAAAAAAACGAAAACCCCGAATGCTTGAAAAAAAAAAAAAAAAAAAAATCTTCCAGTGGTTTGTAAAGTGAAAGGCGGAGAGGGGGTATCCGGTGCTCCCCGCGATGTCAGCCTCTGTGTGCGGTCGGGATGGGAAGAGGAGAGGAAGCTTTGCTTGCACACGTTACCTCGCCGGTTTGGGCTGCGGACAGTAATTGCTACCTGAAGACAATTAAGCAGCAGTTTGGGAGCGAAGGCAGTGTTCGGTGTTTAAATAAAGCTCCGGTGTGCTGGAGCAGCCGGTGGATGTTGTGCCATGGAGATACAGACAAGACTTCGAGCCGTACTGATGTTAATATGGATTTTTCAAGGTAAGCCAATTAATTCACTCGACAGGCATTAAGCCGCGTGCAAAGTAGCAGCCTGGGAGTGAAACCGGAGTCCACTGGCCGTCTGTTAGCATCACGGAAAGTCATGGTCAGACGACATTTATACGGAAACAATTCGTTTTTTTCCCCCTCTTTAAAGCTTTGTTGCACTTTTGAACCAAATAGTAAGTCAAAAAACATCAACAAGTTATCTTTTAACCAACTTATTCCATAGACTACACGAAAAGTGAGTTTTAAGCGTTAATTGTGAGGAATTAAGTCATTCATTTCGTATAATACAAAGTATTGGATGTGGTGTAGCGGTATGACCCTTAACACAGTCTGCATTGACGCCATATTTAAATCCCGAGTGAGTGTAAATGTGTTGAAATGCATCACTCAGATTCATGTTATTGGCAATTATGAGCAGCTTTTATTAGCCTGCTCAGATGACAAAGATGTGCCAATCTAAAAAAGCCCCTCCTCCTCCTTTATTCCTCCTGCGAAATTTAGAATTTAAATGCAGGAGCAAACATGCTGACAATTCATGAAATATGTAATTTTTATTGCTGTGACTTGTGGTTTTACCAGAGGTCCCCTTTTAAGCGCTCAACAGAGTACTCTTCATCTTCAGAGGGCATAATGTTGTTGCATGCTCGAATGCTCTGAAATACATTTTGAGTAAGTGTTGTTTCTTCTTTTGATGGTTATTGTCCCTTGTGAGGTTGGAAATAACATAAAAGCATGAGTCTATGAGGAGGATGTCATTAAAAAAAAATTTTCTGGACAAGACATCCCAGCTGTGACATTATGGGCCACTTCTTGGGCAAACAGGTCTAATGTCCTGAAACCAGGACACTAGCCAATTACTGGTATGGCTTGCATGCATGTGGTTGGCGATGAATTCATTGATAAACTGATATAAATTTCACATTATGTCAGAATAACTCATTAATACCACACATTGACACCATATGTTTAACAAAAAAGACGTTACAAATCAAATGTGTTGCATTACTTTTAGTCATAGTTGTATACATGAGCTTTTTTTGTCACATTTTTTTTTGTTTTTTTCATTTGGAGCCGGCAGGAGGACATTACTTTACATAATCAAAAACAAACACAAAAATATTAACATGATGTGTTATATTTTTCCTCTTTTTTTTTTTTTTTTTTTTTTTTTATCAACCCATATTCTGCACCATTCAGAAGTCAAAGAAGCCCTTTAGGCTCTTCTGACTTGGCCTATCTCGTTCCTGTCAACTACGCTGCTGCACCATGTCTTACCAGATGTTGGCTTTTCTCCACTGTGGAAATCAGAGATTTGTACAACTTGTGTCTTTTGTGTCAGGATTGGTTTTGTTCAAACTCAAGAGCAGCATTGTAAAAGACATAAAGGGGACATTTTATCCATCTTCAACTCACTTTAGAGTGCTGAAATGACTTTGTGTGTATGTTGTCCTTTAACAATGCACACCTGGTTTAAAATCGGTGTTGTTCTTATGGGCTTCTGCATGGAAACCACTGTGCCGTGACATCATATCTGCCGTCCTTTGAATGGTGCAACTGCTAAATGGGATGAAACAAATAAAAATAAATTCAGTTTGCAGCTCACTGACGAGCAACTTCAGCAGCTTCCTGTTCTGATGATCGAATGGATTTTCAACATTTGCACGATGGATTTCTTTTCACATTTCTGACAGCAGCTAAGCCTGTTAAAAAACAACAACAATCCTGCCTGTCAGAAATGTCATAATAAGTAAATCAAGAAACTGCAGCACAAAACCGTATCGCACGTCTGCCCGGCTTCATATGAACAGAGTATACCCAGCTTGTATTAATGAAACACAGCAGCTCATTGCGTTTACATGCCAAAATCCATAGCTAATTGGCTACTAAACACTAAAATAGACCCGTTAATAGCTGCCTGCAGGATCCTTTCAATATTGATGACCTGAGACAGATGCGGAACATTTTATAACCACTGAGGACAATAAATCACATTCTAGTTGAAAACACATTTGTGCTGCCCATCAGATATCTCAAACTGGCCTGCGGACAGTGACAAGGTAACTTGGCTCCCGCAGTCTGAATTTTGAGTTAGTTAGCATACCAACCTCCCCCCTCTTGTAAAAAATGCCTTTCTCTACGCCCCGGCTATTAAAATGTTGTCATGTCCTCAGCTGATTGTGTTCAGTGGCGGCTGGTTTGTAATGAGACGGGAGCCACTTGACTCTGGTGTAAGCTGATGTTTTCGAGCCAGCTATATCCCTTTTCACAGAATAACTCGCAGAGTTTAGGGTAATTCTGATAATGTATCGGATGATTAACATAACAAGAAATTGGTCGGTCGTAATCCAGCGTTGGAACAAACAGCATTAACGGCAGAGTGCTGCATGAGAATTGACTGTTAGTGCAAAGCTTCCCTTTGGCTTCAGCAGCTGCCAGAGCCTCAGTCATCCAGAGATCAGGACGATATCTGGAAGAGCACAAGTCACTTAAACCGTCAATCCAGCTGCCTCCGAGTTTGTATATCTACAAACCAACGTTTGTGTGCAATAGAAGGTAAATGCAGTCGTTTTGAAGGAGCTTTGGTAAATTAGAAAATAAACTGTTTTGCTTGACACAAAATTCCACCTGACTTTGTTGCATTTTTTAGAGCTTTCAGCCACATCTGCTGGCCTTCATCCGCATATGGAGTTTGCTCAGTCATAGAAATGGTTTATCTGTTGTTGTTGTTATCACGTGATCCCGTGTGAGTGTGATTCTGCAGATACATTCAGGTCATTGATTAAGACCTTGCATCAAAACAGTTAGTTAATTTGTCCATTCGTCCATCTTTTATATTAAGTTTTTTATTAGTTGACAACTTATTTTATTTATTTTTATCAAAAATTAAAATAGTATAATAGTATTATGTAGTAATAGTATTTCTTCTCAAATGACACTCGGTGAAGAACTGAACAAATGTGTTCTGTTTAGCAGTGACATATCACACAGTGTTGTGACGTCAGTCAAGTTTTGGAGTCTACATTTTTTCTCTCCTCCTGCAGCCGAATAAGTTGAACATTTTTCAAAAGGAACACGCTAGCTGTCTTTCCTCCTCAGCACCAGAACAGTCTGCTGCTGAGAAAACTTCCCGATCATCTTCTGAGTCATTTTATTCAGCTGCATTTATCTTCTCTGAATCAAACTGGTGAATTGCCACCAGTTTCCTGAACTGTTACATTTGTTAGACTGAGTGTGGGAGTCTAATTGATCTGGTCCACTCTGTTTGCCACAAACACGCACAAAGACCCCTGCAGAGGGCACAGAGGTAGAAGGAGCCTAAAGGATTCTCTCATGCAAATGAAGGTCAATTTAATTGGCCCATGCTCGCCACACAATAATGAGGACGGCGTTGCTCAGGTTTTTATGTTTCTACGCAAAACAGCTGTTGCATGTTCAACTTCATACCCAGTGACAGTTACAGTAGTGGAGGTTGACAAGTGTAGATTGAAGCTTTGCCTGCCAGCTCATTGAGCTAATGTGACTTTAAGGCAGGTGAGCAAAACAATCTGAATATGCTGAGTTAATTTTGATGGATGTGCGACTGCGATCACATTAACACTGAGACAGTCCAGATTTTTACAGTCAGTGATATTAAATCCTAAGATTTTACAGCATTAAGCTGCAATTGAAGGGACAGTCATTTTCATCCTTAACATCACTATTACAGTGAACAAAAGAATGTAAGTTTATAGAATGTATCATTGTTTTCACCTGGTCTTGTTACAATCAGCACGTTGTATTTTCTTTGCTCTATGAAGTTAATATTATTTTGCACATTTTAGCTGATTCACATTAAATGAACCGCCCGTGTTTCGCCCACATCAGACAGAAAACTATGGCACACAATGTTAACCGTTATGTTCACACAAACTCATCAGCATTTTTCCTTCTGAATGGCTCCCTTTGATGTTTGCCACTGTACTGCATTAGTGATTTGCTTTCTGCAGCCCACTTTAACCGTCCAGTAACACTCATTATCATGCTTATTCAGTTAGGAAACCTTAAAATAGTGTATCAAACTCTGACTATAGGGAAATTGTATCAATCCAGAATCAACTATGACTGTCATGAAACATGAACATGAAACATGTGGTTTCATGTTTCATGATTATTTCCTTTACACTGAAAGGAAATAAAGTTTTTTAACAGGGCAGGAGAGTTATAACTTCTGCCAATAACCCAGTCTAACCAATCAAGCATGATATCAATGATTATTGTTAAAGCTAGGGAGGGAAATATATTTTAGAAATTTTATTTTGGTTATATTCATTGAAATACTCATTGCATCCCGACAGCATTCAATACATTAAATCCTCCTCCGCTGTGATTAGACGGCTGGGTGAAAAGTGAGCGCAGTGTTTTAACCAAACATTTTTTTAAATCTCTCTGGCACCAGAAAAAAAGCCAGATTTGCAGCTCGAAGCTCATCGTCTCGTGTAAATACACAGCGCTCCCATTGCAAAAAATTTAAAGAGAAAAAATGTTGGCCTCAGGCAAAAACACTTAAGTGGACAAGGCCCCAAAGTTAAAGTGTGACTTGTGCTACTTTTAGAACTTGCCCTGTGGGCGACTCATTGCCTCCCTTCGGGCGACCAGGCGCTCGCGGGCTACCAGTGCTTTAGAAGAACAGATGCAAAATCAAAATGGCCGTCTCTCTGCAAATTCATCGAAAATGTGACAGGATGTGAAAATATATCTTTCGGCAAAACCAGACACCTTAAATTACTGTATATAAAGCACGTGCAAATTGATTAGACATACAGTATATCTATCCCAGGGAAACCCATATAGTACCTGCTGAGTATTGAAATGATGCTTAACTGTTGATTTACGTTAAGGTACTGTTTTGTGTTACAGTTGGTTTATCTCAAGTGAGGCGTTCAGCTAGGGAGCATTCAGCTCTCCTCAAAGTTTTTTTTAAAATTGAAGCAGAAATGTAAAAGAGACGGCATCAAATGAAATGTGCATCAACCCTCAGGGGTTAATACTTTATTTTTAAGCAGTGTAGGGTGTTTCTGGTTCTTCTTTTTTGCAAAATCAGTTGATGTAGAGAAAGATTGATGTAGGTATATTTAAATACTCCTTCAGTGTTTAAGGAGAAAAATAAATATATATACTATATATATATATATATATATATATATATAGTGTGTGTGTGTGTGTATATATATATATATATAGTATATATATATTCACAGAAACACGTGATAGATCTTCTCTGCATGCATCATTAGTAAATCTAAAGCTGCAACTTAAACGTACTTCATTGGCGGTATGTATGTATGAATATCAATTACACATAAGGACACCTTGTGACCTGTTGTCACCTCTCCACCTACGTTCCATCTTCAGGTAGCTAATGATGTGGCAACTGGTGGCTAGTCCGGGCTTGTCCACCGGGGAGATGAGACTATCGGGACACTTTTTAAATCTTCCCACTCCACCAATTAGATTGTCATTTTTCTCTTTATTCTCATCTCAGCAGCACCCTCACAGCGTCTGAATCACGACGCTCTGCAAAGGTTAAAGCAACCAAATGAAGTGTGTTTGCGTTTGTACCAGCCGTAGGTTGACCCCCTGTAGATCGTGGTCCAGAAATGATGCATGCCGGAAGAATGTGTCATTTGCACCTCAGGCGTGGGCGAGGGTCGTGATGATTTAGACCAGGTGCACCCTGGGAAAATGGCACACAGTAATGAGGTACATTCACTCTTTAAATGAGACCATTGCTGTGGGTAGAAACCGTTGTGTAAACTTCAGAGACCAGGCACATAAACATAAACACACACACACACACACACACACACACACACACACACACACACACA
>CALSCE010009465.1:9884920-9912075 GCA_943593645.1 Bovichtus variegatus | reverse complement strand
CACACACACACACACACACACACACACACACACACACACACACACACCTACCCGCTAACTATCGTCTCCAGTGACGTTTGATTTATGTTGAGGTTTGAGACAAAGAAATCCTATTAATGCTGAAATTAATTTTCCGACAAATCATCACAATTGTTCTGTTTTGCTCACTGAAAAGCAGCATCAAAACTGTAATTGCAAAAGCTTTTCTTTTAAAAGCAATATCACAGTAAAAAAGACAGTTTCATCAGCATTTTAAAATGTTAGCTTTTATCCAAAGAGGAAGATTGATTTCCAAGGCTAAATTGCGTGAAAACTGCTGGTCTGTAAAGAAAAAAAAAACCTTTTATATTTTTTTGACTTTGTAGTGCAGGTAGGAAGTGGGCTGCAGCAGATGAGTTTTGCACTAATGTGCGAGAAGATTATAGTCCTGTTGTAGTGAAGATGGGTTTCCTTCTGAGGTGTCACAGGGTTGGATGGGTTTTCTGCCATGCCGTATTGGTGATAGGTTAGTTTTTAAATAGTAGGTGATAGCCCTGTGAACCTGGTGACTTTTTATTTATTTATATGTGTATAAAGACAGAATATTGGAAGCAGAGATGAGAGATTAGTATTCATTGAGGAGTGAGAGGCATCCTTGCTCCTTTCTGCTGTTGCTCGACTGTCTCACCAGATGGATGGGAGGGTTGCTGTGGCCACATTAATCCTGTCATCTGGTTTGAGGTGTAACCTAGCCTTACAGGCTTCAGGCCTGGTTATGTGAGGCTAAAAAAGGTCCCTTGGGTCAATCCTGCGGTGGCGAGGCAACTCAACCGCACAGGCTGCAGTTCTTTCTCTTTACAGATTAAAACTGTGCTACTCTGTGCCTCTGTAATGATACTCCCTCTCATTTAATGCACTCTTAAAGGAAAACCTGCCTTTAATTTACTTTTACTGAAAACTTTTACTTAATATTTCCTGACCTTGTAATTATAATGAGTTGTTTTGCGATATTGAGGTTTACACATTTTATATGGGATAGTTCTGTTTCATTAGCCAACATAACAGGCATCCTAAATGCATAATATCAAAATCCATTCACGGTGTTATCTATGACAGTGTCAGTTGGTTCACTGCTTTGGTTCTGACTAAAATATCTGAATCAGAACAACACAATGACATTTGTATACTGTAATACAGTGGTGCAATAGTGCAGAGTGCAAAGGGTGCTGGAGTAAATATCAATATATCAACAACTATTGAATGGAAATTTCATACAAACAAACATTTGTGGTCCCGAGAGGATGAATCCTTATAACTTTGGTGATGCCCTGACTTTTCCTCTAGCACCATCATGAGGTTAACATCTTTCAATATATACAGTGTTGTCCCCAGGGGATGAAATGTCCAAAAACGTGCAGAACCAATGCCCATTATAACCATTCTCAGTCAGTGTCAGCTGTGCGTTGTGTGTTTAATGCTAATTAGTAAATGTTAGCATGCTAACACTAAAATAAGATGATAAACATGGTGAACATCAACATGCTAGCATTGTCATTATGAGCATGTTATAGCCTCACATAGCTACATTCATTTCATTTGCTAAAAATAAAATAAAATCTTGCTAGCAAACGGTAGCATAATCTGTGTCAATTAACAGTAGAAGCTAGCTATCTAGCGCTGTTGCTAATGATTAAACAAATGTATATATTTAAAACTTTCAACGTAGTTGGCATTGGTATCAGTGTCATGCATAATGTTTTCATTTTGAGCTTTCAAAATTTAAGATTAAATCAACATTTCATGATTTTTTTCTTTTTTAAGGTCAGTCACAGAGCAGGGAGGTGACACGGTGTAGAGGTAGAACTTGATTGGTCCTCCTGTATTCATTATGAGTAGTTTCTTATATTAGGGCAATTAATGCATAAAGTCAAAACAAACCTACACAAAATGTTAATAAGCCATTAAAGATGCACATGACATAAAGAGTCAGATTATAATTCTAAGTGCTCTACCTCGTCTGCATGTATGGTACACCAAACCCTCCAGTGGCCTTTGCGGTTTCACTAAATCCCCTTACTCCGTTTTCCAGCCCTCAAGTGTTTATTGCAGCTGCAACATCAATTTACTCTGTGGATCAAATGTTAACACTGTATGGCCCTTCTGGCGGTGAGTCAATTGCCATTGGAATTAATACCTTTTCGGGGTGTTGACGCTTAAAATAGGAACAACCTACCAAGCAGAATATGAGGCTTTACAGTATTTTATAATATCAGTGATCTGTCAAATCCTGGAATAATTGGCTCTTTGGGATGACTGAGAATTGAGGCCAGGCAGAGTAATGACCTCCCCATCACTTGAGGTGAAGCTTCTGTCTGTCAGCCTCTCCAGATGTCATTAGTATGACCAGGGAGGGTTTGATACATTTAGCCTTCTTTGTCCAGGTGATTATTACTATTGTTTTTTACTTCGTACACCAACAACTTCCAGACACATTTACTGTATCTTGATTTCCCAGTTAGTGAAAAACAGAACTATATTACACACCAACATTTTCACAAAGAAATATGATCAAAACACACAAATCAAACAGAGGCTGCTGTGCAAGGGTTCAAATGAGAAACATTTAGATCAAATGAAAACAGGATTTGCATTTTGCATCAAATGGTGTTTTTTTCCGAAATGGAACTCCAGTTTACAGATTATGTAAACTGGTTATTTATCCTGCAGCCGTTACTCATGTTGTTACTGACACTGAACTATTAGTTTGCCTGAGGTTTCCTTCCATTTAGTGATTCTGCCAAAATGCAAAGGTCAAGATTAAAACTATTTGAATAGGATTAGCATCTACAGGTTAGGAAGAACATATTTTACATAATTTTAACATGAGCCATTTAAAAAAAAAATTAAATCTTGTCCAGAGCAGGCAAATCAATGATTACTTCCTCTTGAATACAGTATTTATTTCTGCCTCAATTGTCGGCTGTTTCTCAGTTGTTTGTGCAGAAGTCTTCGAGCTGGTTTTGTATGAGATGTGTTTTTGTTTGATGAGCTTGTGTTTTTTGTTTTACAGCTTGATAAATTGGTCACCCACTTGATTACCCAGATTTATTCACATGTATTCATTGTACACATGCAAATTAAATATACAACCAGCACAAATAGTACACTTCTACTACAGTTTTTAACAGAATCCATGTGAACGTTATCATGACTGACTTGGGACCATTATTCTCACATATTACATCATGAACTATTACAACATATCACACGTTTATCATAAATTAATATGTGTTTTTATAACCAAGGTGCTTACTCAACTCATTTTCCTTGATAGACTGTGCTTCACTACTACACTACTATATGAAATCATCAAATTAATAGGTAGTGAAAAATATATAAATGAAACAAATATCTGTGAAAGAATTCAAGAAGTTATTTAGACTTAACTCATTATTATAAAATGATATTTTATCCTTCTTATTTTCACAATTTAAGTTTTATAGGACATTTTTGTTTGAAAATGTCTGTTTTTATTTCATAATGTTATTTTCCCCAATAACAACTACTCTTACATATTAAACTGTGTGTGGACCATAGTGGATAACTAAGAACATAATCATGTTTATAATGGCCATTTTAACTCCATAACTTAACCCTCTCTGGCACCATGTGTGCATGCAATGTCTGACTATCATTTAAAACTATATTCACAGACAACTTGCTTACACAGTAACTGGGTGGCAAAGCTGTTTGAATCATCAGTTTTATAAACCACTTTGAAACAGTCATGTAAATGCTGAAAAATAGCCTTTTTAAATGTTATATTTAGCAATCCTGAAATTATACTATCCAAAAAACGTGAACTGCTTTGTGAAGCACTCTCCTGTATCTCTGTCAGCAACGTGCCAGCAGGCAGTCATGCATTAAGTTACATTAGGATCTATAGAGGGAGTCTTACCTCCATATAGTTTTTTTCAGGATAGGAATTTGCTGTTTCTATTTCCAGCCCAGAGGTTGGTTGGTCCTCTAATTTGATCTGGCGAACACAGCTGCTTCTGAGAAACCTGCTCATACCTGATAAGCCCAGTAACCATGGCACCTTTTACCTGCAAAGCTTAGACATCAAATATGCTTCATTTCAGATTGGAAGGTGGAAGTCATAAAGTTTCTCTGGTATCAAGTCTGACACTAAAATACAGAATGTATTCTGAAACTGGTGAGACGTAGGAGAAATAATTCAGTCCTGAAAACTGCACTTACAGACTATATTATATTCAGCCTGTCTTTACTCTACAGTCAAGATATGTGAAGACATTTCCTTGAAGATAAAAGGGGGAAAAAAACATACATCATGTCAATCCCCACAACATGTGTTTAGTCTTAAAGTAGCAGGAGTAAACAAACACCCACTGGAGTCTTGGGAACAAAAGATACATGCAACTTTAATAAATTACCTGAAATGTTTTACCAGCAGGCTGTCATCTAAATTTAAAGTACAGAGGGTATTGTCAGATGATAATTGTGGATGAGAAGGTCTCTAACACCAACTTCCCTGTGTGGCAGAGCTACTGACATTTTCAAAGTGAAAGAGACCAAGCAGTGTACTGATTTAAATTTACCAAGTTACCCTTCTGAACATGTACTAGATCTTTATTGAGCGCCTTCAGGTGCCCGGGATGAAATCTCCACCAAATAAAGTGAGATTCTCGTGGGAAGGAACCGACCTTAGCTGTAAACGTACCTGCAAACATTTGTGCCTCTTAAGTGTGTATGAGATGTGGCTTTACAAGGTCAGAAGCATCCCCGAAAATTTCACAAAATGCTTATGTAAATGTGAAGTCGTGCTGAAACAAACCGACAATGCTTTCAATTGATAAATCAATTACCCGAGATATATATATATCCTTAAAGGTCAAATGTGCCACTTATTTGATGTAGGTGTCCAATCAGTGTTGGCGGTAAATGTAGTAATTCAAAGCAATAAATTCCCCAGTGCGTGCTATATTGACTGAGAAAGTAAAAGCTCTCCTGCTCGCAGAGCCATGCCTGCACGCATTAGTGCTCAAGTAATGAGTTTGTGTCGGTAAACTGTCCTGTGAGGAGCTACTGGCAGCTACGGACGTGGTTGAGGTGAGGCGACACTTTGTTCAAAACAACAATGGCAGCTCCTAAAGAGGTTGGCGTAGATGCTGCAATAGCATCAACTAGAGTATTTCTTCCTTTAAAAAAGAGCAAAGAACGGTACTCAAGGCTTCTCTCCATCGACAAGACGTTTTCGCTCTTCTCCGGACTGGCCTGCACGAGTTTCATTGACAGATGGTTCATCCAAAAGTGCCAGCCCTTTTCCAAACAGTTTCCAATGACGGCTTCTCAGATGTTTCGGGGAAAAAACTATCTGGCGCATCGGGTTAATAAATAAATCTGGTGTTTAACTTTTTGGCGCACAGATGAAGGTTGCACCTTCTGGCACTCGAATCATCCCCCGATGTTCGAGGAATGCCAGAAGTTGACCTGCTTGCTGCTTCTTCTGTTCTAGTTACAGGCAGAATGATCACAGAGGTGAATGACTTTTCAAAGGTCATGAACCTAAAAGTTATCAGTCCAACAACTTTCTATGACATGCAGAAGACATACCTCTGTCCTGCCATTGAGGACTTACATACTGGCGAAAATCCATCTTGAACAAAATCCAGAACCGACTGAAAAGGAGGAACCACTAGCCCCCAAGTTGGCTCATCTGTCCGGAAATGAGAGGTATGTAATTAAGGTTTTACCGTAATTTCCGGACTACAAGCCGCTACTTTTTTCCCACACTTTGAACCTCGCGGTTTATACAATGACGCGGCTAATTTATGGATTGTTCCCGCTTTTACAAGCTTCATGTCGCCAAAAAACTGAGCACCGTCGCATAATGGGACGTAAATCGAGCGCGCTCAAACTTCCCATTCATTACGGTAATTAACTTTTTTACGAAATTTCTCGGTGTTTCATTCAGTGTACCAAATGAACCTCTAAAAACATTATGCCAACCTTCAATTGCATTATTAGTTCTTGGAATGTCTTCAGCAGCGGACATTATGAACAGCGGACATTATGAACAGCGGACATTTTAAACAGCGGACATTATGAATGGTCACGATTCTGATTACGGTCATGTTGTCACCCTCATCATGGCAAAGACACGGAGAAAGGCATATGATGCAGCTTTCAAGTTGAAGGCGTTTAAAAGCCTATTTATTTTAGTTCCAAGCCGTGTTTCGTTAAAGCCTCTGTAAAGTTAATTTGTTTCAATGTACCGGTAGGCACCTGCGGCTTATAGACATGTGCGGCTTATTTATGTACAAAATACATATTTTTTAAAAATTCAGTGGGTGCGGCTTACATTCAGATGCGCTGAATAGTCCGGAAATTACGGTAATCCAAAATTGATTAAAAATGATTGGTTGTGCTTGAAATTTTAATAGTTGTTTCTATGAACATAATCATAATCCTTTTTTGCTCTTATCCCAAAGACATGACACGCCTGGGTATTCTTGGAAATATTGTCACTACACTTTCATGCTGGACAACACTAAAGAGATTATTCAGACCAATACTGGTGCAGGTAAGTTCTACTGAGCAGCAATACCATAGTAGTACACATACTATTCAATTTCATATCTTTTACCTTCATTTTTAAAAAGGTAGAAAACACATACGTATATATTGTGTAGGAATGTGGGGCCCAAACTTGAATCTACGACTGTTCTGCACTTTGTCCAAAACTCTTTCTTTCAACATTTGCTGTCCATTGCCTCTCCTATTGCTTGCAATATTAAAAAGCACAATCATAACAATTACTATGTCAATGTGGGAAAATAACATTGACACATACTGTATGTCCGAAGTTGATTTCCTGTTAACTTTTTAAACAAACAACACTTCACCCTAATCATTTTAAAGGATGGTGATGAAGACATTACAGTAAGCACAAGTTCATCCAAGTCTTCATCTGTTATGTTTCCCTAAATATCTTTTTTGTCATTTCAGGTGAGGTGCAAAGGAAACTACAGTAGTTTATAGGCCATGTAGAGAACCCTAGCATGTACTAAAGCTTTGTTTGAACAAAATATAATAACAACGTTGTACTATGCTTTGGTATGTCATTCTTTTTTTGGTCTTTATTACATTTTTAAACCAGCAGGACACAACGTGTTTCCTTTTATTTGATTTTCAAAGAAATGTTTAGCATATAGCAGCACTATTCCAAATCCTGTCCTTTGCGTCGTGTACTTCGGCCCTCTGTACTGACCATTGGGGGGAAGAATATTTGGCTCTGACGCAATGTACTGATGTACTACACAGGCAGGCAAGTCAACGCGGCTTCCTTTGCCAAGTCTCTCCAATTGTTGCACCAAGTCAATTAAAAAAACAAAAACTGCCCATACTGAAATGAATTGCAGCAAAAAGATTTTGTTTCTGTTTGCACCGCTTTCTAGGTCAATAGCACGCACTGAGGAATGTATTCTGCAATCGACTACATTTACCATCAACACTGATTTGACATGCACATAAAATGTGGCAAATTTTCCCTTTGAGAAATTGTGATGCAGCCCAACTATTAGAGCTTTTTAGTAAAAGTGATGTTTTGATTCATCTGATTATGTTTATTAGATATTATTTTCCTCTGTTCTCTCTGTCTTTTAGTTTTTTTAGATCTATGTTGTTGTGAGTGGCGTCCTGTTAATTGTATTATTAGTTCCTTATTCAATGTTTTCTGATGGTACAGTATGAAATAGACAATGATTGATATAATCCTAAATATTGTTGTTATAAATACAGATGGCATGCTTGTTGTCGTTCTTACTGCAAAACATTTTTCTCACCCTCTGTTTCAAAATGAGTTTCACAGCTACAGTATTGACCGACAACAAAGCAGGGGTTAAAAGCTGCTTTTAAGAGCTTGAAAGGATAAAGTTGCTACAAATAACTACAGAGATGTATTATTATTCAGCGCTCTGTATGCTCTTAAAATTACCAGTGCTCTATTTTCATCGTGTAGCAAGTCAGTTGGTGATTAATCAATGATTCAGAACAAAACTTCTGCTGGTTGTGTAGCATTTGAGACTGTATTTCATTATTCATGTCTTCTCGTCCACTCTGAAACCAACTAATTACCCAGAAGAAATACAAAGTCTGGACATGGATCATGCTGGAGTTTTTAGTGAAATCCTGGAGTGGAGACGACTGTCGTGCATTTAGATCTGCTAATCAGAGCACTCGTCTGTCCTCACTGATTTGAAATGAGAAAATTATTGGAACTGCTGAGTCACAGATATTTTAGAGCTGCAATAATAAAGGACGTACAGCTTTCCTTGCAATACTAGAAGTCTTTTTATTCTTAAATCACAGAGTTGAAAAGTTCAACTAAAATGCAAAAAAAAAAGAACACCGTAAAGGTCAAGTTTTTGAAAAGATATGTTGTGTAATAAATTATTTTTAGATCAATTTTTCACAGAGGTTTCTACACTTCCATCACTTTGAATGGCATTGCATGTTTCCGCCCACCAGTTTTCTGTCTTGGTGTTCTCTGGATAACCTTTCCTCTTATAGAGCAATACACTGGAGGGGACAAGATAATCACAGCCAATCAGGATATCTGTTTCACAAGTACACGGTAGCGGTCATTTAGGTGAAAAAACAACCGATTCAGGTAAAATATAAACTCAATAAAAGAAGGCGCAGTAGGTTTGAACAGTAGCAAGGACATACTATTTGCTCTGTGCACAAAATATATATAATATGTATATAAATGTGAATACTTCTACCCTGTCACAAGCGTATTTATACTTCTTTTGAGAGAGTTGGGTGGGGCGAGGGGACAGCAGCAGTTTAACAACACTTAGACTTAATTGGTTTAGCTGAAGGCCAGGACAATGGTGTGTGCCCTAGGAGCTCGCTTCTCTTCCTCGTAGACTGTTTTCTTTGAAATGCCTTTAAAGAGAGGCAATTTTCACCAGGATAGTGTTTCATGGCACAAAGCCAGAGGCTGGAGGCTGCTTCATGTTGCACATCTAAACGGACAACATGGTATTTGTTGTCAGAAAAACACAATTGAGTCCAGAATGAACGCTTGATGCAGAAAGCTTTTTGTATGATGTGCAACAGCTGAAATTGGTTTGTTTTATTGCTGGGAGATGTAGTTTCAGAGTCCCAAATCAATTCCAATCCAACATGTCAGAGTTGATCTAAGTGTCTCTTTGACTCCTTTTGCTGTATTTGCTGCAGCAAGATCTACAAGTCTCTTTTCATTTTTCCTCTTGATGCTTTTGTACAATATAGATGGTTTAATTCTTCTTCTATCTACAGCATAGTGTTATTGAATAGTTTGCAACCAGACTCAGACTCGCCATGCTCATTACTACCAGGTTTGTCTCGGCACTATAATGGTATTGTCTCTCGAGTCAAAGGACAGTGGTCATGTTATGATGTCTTCTTGTGTGCGACTTTAGCCTATCCTGTCTCCCTCGCTGCCAAAGCCAGCTTGGGCTGATAATGAGATTAGAGTGTAGAGAGGCAGCTTAGCGACCTGACCTGGGAAACAGTGAACGTTTATCCGTGAGGCTGCTGCTGATAGACATGACAGGGGAAAGGAGGCTCAGAGCGGAGAGTGGGTGTGAGGCTGCTGAGGTTAAAGGGCAGCAGGGGCCATTCAGTCACAGCACAAATGTGTCTGTAAATTCACTGTGTGCCTGGCTCTAATTGCCTCTGCCGAACGCAATCAGGAGTGCATGTATCCTCACAGCACACACATACACATGTAACATCAGAAGATGCACATTAAGCGTTTAGTTTTATCTGCACACAAGCCCTCTGTTTACCTCTCCAGCCATAATTACCTCTTCCACAACAAACCCAACTTTCTCATCAATCAGTGGCCTCATCCAGCCAAACTAATCAATGCTCTGTTGAACTGTGGCAGAATTAAAGGCTTAACCCCTAATTGCCAACTGTCCACACGGATCTTACAGAAGCAGAGATTTAGAGATGGTACTCTTAACACGTATTGTGGAGCACCAGCCACATACAGCAGCATAAAAAACACTGTGACCATTGAGCCTCCAGGGTTTAGACTATGACTCTCTGTAATGATTTTTTGTTTTGATTTTAAAAAGCTTGTCGGATTCAGGAGTTTTGTTTGTGTTGCGTGTTTTTATATAACATATCAAGATTAATAAGATAAGATAACACACTCCGAATAGCCCCAAGATGTTGCTGCACTTCATTACGTCCGCCAAGGCGGTTATGTCTTCGGTTCGGTTTGTTTGTTTGTCAGCAGGACTAAGGAAAAACTACTGGCCCCATTTTCATAAAACTTGGGGGAAGAGTGTAGCATGGGCCAAGAAAAAACTAATTCAATTTCGAATCAAGGGGCAGATAAATGAATTATCTTTCACTTCCTAGTTCCAGCTTCTTATTCATTGGGATGGTTTGCTTTTTTTTCTCTCCTGATAAACTCAATATTTTACCCATTTGGACTTTTGGTCAGACAAAAACACCAGTTTGAACATCAACATCAACCAGGGCTCTAGAAAATATGTCACGTTGAGTAAATGATTAATCGATTAAAGGAGAAATAATCAGCAGATTAATTGATAATGAAAATAATGATTAGTTGTATGACACATTTAAGATTTGAGGTTAGATACTCTATGGTAGATGCTATATCAGATGTACATTAGAAATCAGACTTTAGATCTCTGACAACCAGAGAGAAGTACACTCATTTATTTCTGAGCCTACACCTCAGTCATTAAGACATCAGCTTATATTTATTTATTTTGGAGAAAAGTGAAGTAGCTCAAGAGGATTACACAAATGACATCTCTTTCATCAGTCTCAGGGGAGCAACTGTTCTCCATCTAAACACAGAAGGGAGCACTTTTACAAAAGCACAGTTTATAATGCATTCACAAGCAGACCCTCGAGAGGCCTTAAGAACCTCTCCATCTTAATCCATCAAGTCGAGGAGAGGGGAGGGGGGGGGCATCGAATCCTTTTTACACTTTGATATAATCCATGTTGATTACAATCCTGTCACCTATGTTAAATTACAGCTGCTCATAATGTGTAGATTGCAAGTCCACTTATCTTCTCTGTCATGTACCATCTCTTTATCTTTCAGAGTGTGCACATGTGTATATCGGGCATCATTTATTTAATTCCTTGGAAATAGAAAGCTTGAAAGATTTAAGGTTGTACAACTAAATTATAGGCACCATCACTTTGCAACAATTTATCTCGGTTGTGTGTCTGAGTCCATTTGTTATTTATTGGGAATCTTTCAGTTGTTTAAAAAATAAATCAAGTCAATCACACAATCCTTCCCTCGCTCACTCACAGCTAATCCTTCTGTCGGAGCAATCTGCGTTTAAATCTGCTGTCAACTTGAAGGAAATGTTCAATTTTTAATTTTCGTGTTGGACATAATTGTTGTCGGCTTTGATAAAATAAGTTTTACCTGACCTCCGACAGGGCAAGCAACATGAGCTGTGAGATGATCACACAGGTTGTAAGCAAACCTCCCGATGGGTTATCAAAAGCTGTGGCTCCCAAAACACTAAACTATAATAATTATTTGTCCCTGGCCCTGTATGACTTTGAATACAATTTTACTTTTATTTTAACTACTACTAAGTGAGTATAATCTAATCATAACTGAGAGGAATGATGGCCAAAAGTATCAAAATAAGACTCAGGTTGTGAAGAAATCGAATTTTCCTTTTTCTTTTTTTTTCTGTGGCTCGGATTTTAACGATGCAACATGTACATTTACGTTTCCATAAATCCAGCAGTCCGAATGCTAATGTACTCTTACTGGACACATGCTGAAACGGAAAACAACAGACCTCAGGCAGCATTATAACATATTGAGTTTGGTGACCGCCCTTCAACCGCAAGCAACGAGTTTGAGCCACCGTGTCGGCAAACATCCTTCAACACGACACTGAATCTTTACCAGCTGTGGGTCGCTCTCCTGTTACTGAACCCTGCACTTAGACCGTGCTGTGAAGAGAAAATTTCCCCACAGGGATCAATAAAGTGTCACATTAGCACAGTAATGCACAGCAGGGAAGTAGAGCTAGAGCGAAATTACCTGTACAAATCACTGCGCCACATTAATCATGTCAGTGATTTGCGAGAGTGCCAAACAGACGACGACGACAACCCACTTCGCTCAGCCGTAAAATGTCACACATGAACACTGCTGGCTCCTACACAAACTGCTGCACTCTACAGTAATAACTGCTGCTTGGACCTGCAGGGCCGATGGACTAAACAACAGATTGTATTCATGTTAAACTAACCATTTCACTTTTTTCTGTTGCATAGATCCAAATATTTGACAGTTTAATAACAGGATATTCACAGGAAAGCACGGTTAAGTTAAAATTGATTTGTAATACTCAAATTCACTTTTAACTGCATAAATGGTTGCTCTTATGCCATCTTTTGACATCCTCAGCTGCCAAACCAACCAACAAGTTTTTTTGTGTAACCATGCAGTGTGTGTGTGCGTGCGTGTGTGTGTGTGTTGCAATTATGTAGCTGTACCATGTGCAATAATTTGGGTGAAATGTGCAGACAACGGTAAAGTGTCAATTCACCCAAATTATCTCCCCAGAAAGTTGAAAAAGACTATTTAAGATGAAAGTTACTCTTGATAATCCACAATTTTCATTGGGAACTATTTTCTAATGTCTAGTTAAAAGAACATCCACACAGTGAGGTCTGTGGATTGATCCAATGTAACTGGGACACTGTGTCTGGATTTCTGTTTAGATTTTCAGACATAATATTTAATCATATTTTTTAGTTCCATTACACCTGCATTTTATTGGTGGTAAGTCTTATAGCAGATTTTTTTTTTTTATTAAACCCAAACTATCCTCATGGCCAGATTAAGGCCATGTGTTTTGAGGTCTCATAAGCTTACAAAGTCATGGATCTCTCAGTCAAAATGAACTTCCTGGATAACTTTTCATTGTCTCACAGGCTGATTTGGTTGTACTTACCCCTTTAACATGTCCTCAGAGGAACATGGAAAGCAGAGCAGCAGGGGTTGAACTGGGCTGAGGTAGGAGAAATGGGCAAAGTTATTTTTTCTGGTCTCTATATTGGCTCTGAGCTGCTGCTCTCACCTTTGGTCAGGACCCCCTCAGCTGTACTAAAGGTGGACATGAGGGTTCATCTGTGCGTATCAGACGTGTTGGATATAATGTACAGTGGAGGTGACAGCCAGCAGGGCTCCACTGACCATCTGAGCCTTCACTCTCCTGCAGGGAATAACGTTCAGGGGGCGTTCCAGTTGACATTTCTGACTGGGAACTCGGAAATTGCAACTTCCCAGTATGGAAAGCCCCATTTATCACAAAGCCCTTTTATTTATTTATCGCTTCATCACAGCATTTCTAACTTTTGAAAGGTTTTACAAGGCTTCCTTGCTTCCAAAAGGCTTCCTTTTTCCTGCTCTATTAGGATACGACAATGTCCTAAATACATGTTTAAATGGCAGGCTATAATTAGGATTTTTTTTTTAAATATTGATTCCACCTATGTAATGGCTCCTGCACTAGGAGTTGTTAATTATTAATCACCTCATTTCTGTGCTTAAAGTAAAGATGTAAGATGTGGTTAATATGTAGCTCACTGTAACTTAAATTTGACCATGACATGATGAACTGTAGTGGACTCCAAAAGGACATTAATTATAAAATAACTTAAAATTAAGATAGATTCTTCAACCCCTCTGTTGAACATGATATTTATTTAAACATATTCATTTTCTTTCTGAAAACTGTTTGGAATTTGGAAATATGCAATTTTGGCCTGGGTGAGTCCACACATACAGCGTGAAATGAACTGTCTATGGAACATCTCATGAAACACATCTTTAATTTACCATACAGTTTCATTTTTGATTTTTGAAGATATCAGATTTATAACAAAGTTGCATTCATCAATATCTATCCATATATATATATTAACAATGGATCAATTGACTGTGTAATGTAAAAAGCATCGCTTTTACACTTTTTCGAGCTTCAGTGTCTTTCAGCCCATCGTTTTGGTTTTACAGCCCACAACTTAACTGTTTTGGTTCATTCCCATTGCTCTCTTCAGCTTTGTTTTAAGCTCCAGCAGGCAGCTGTTCAATCAAAAAAAAAATCAGGTTTAAGTTTGAATTTTTGGTACATTTTCTAAAAGCAGTAAAATAGCTCTTGTATGTTTGGTTTAATGTGTTTTCCCCCACAAAACAAATGGCTCAATCCATGAAAAGTCCCCTAATGAATCATATTGATTTGTAACCTCAAAGTCAGTTATATAGATTGGATTTCGCTTTATAAAATCTATACCTGGGCTTTGGGAGTAGTTCTGGCTGTGGGAACTGATGATATTCTCATTGCTTTGATTTCTACACGGGGGCACATGGACCAAGACTTAACCTTAGAGTGTCTGATCAAATCTGATTTCTCTTTTACTGTTAGTGGCATGGCCTTACTGGGGGAAAGTTAGATGAGAAGATTGACACCACTCTCATATCTGTGTGGTAAATATAAAGCTAGAAGTTAGCTCGTCTTAGCATTAAGACAGGAAACAGGGGGAAACAACTAGCTTGGCTCTGTACAAAAGTAACTAAATCTGCCTACCAGCTTCTCTAACGCTCACTAATATGTCATGTCTTGTTTGTTTAAGTGAAGTGTAAAAACATCAACTCACTATTATACATTGGGTCATGTGCTGGACAGTCTTCTGGCTCTGAGCAGTTGCCAGGCAACCAGTGAAGTCTCCAGGATGTTACTGTGCTTGGCCTAACAGAAATGTCAAATTAAATTTAACGTTATTTAGAAAGAGTGTCTCATTACATAGTTTGTCCACCAAAGTGCACTGACAAGTTGATTTATTTAACTGTAAAATGTCCAACTGAGTTTGTATCTTGATCACGAAAAAAAACAAACAAATGTAAGAGTCTGTAGCCTACCAATCATCATCCATTTAAATACTATTGATTAGTATATGATTATCAGACGTCCATGTATCGCTCGGGCCATGATTTGGACGGAGACAGGCTAGGTGTTTCCTCCTGTTTCCAGTGTTAATGCTAAGCTAAGCTAAGCCACTTATAAACGCATAAGAGAGGGAACTGTTTCACGCTCCACGTGTTGCATGAAGATGCCAAACGACCGTCCCCTACACGTCTCCCATGATGAACTTGGGAAGCATTTGAGTATCTGATGTTGTATACAGATTATAAGCCTCATGCAGTAATTCCTCTCTGCTGAGAGCTCAGTGAAAATCTGAAATCAGATCACTCAACTTCTTAATTACAGTCTCGCTGCATTGAGCCCTCCCTGTGTCCCACAGGCAGTGAAGTGGCGAGGCAGTCGGGGCCTCAGCCGCTGAGCTTGACCCTGGACTCGTGCAGCAGCGGCCCTATCAGCCCTCACTCTGTCACTCTGTCAGCACAGCTCGCCTCGTGCATGGTAACACATGACAGAACTGGGAGATAAAACAGCCAACACACGCCCCGGTGCCACACTAATGGTTTAAAAATATCTTCTTCAAAGACCCGAGTGAGGGGTGGCAGGGTTGTTCTGGGCTCTGTTGTGGCGCAACATTGCAGCCCCATTTAAGCTCTCAGTTTGCCTTTCATTCCCTGCCACTAGGACCCAAGAGCTGGTTGGAGGAGGAGGGGAGGGGGGTTAGGAAGG
The DNA here is from genome assembly GCA_943593645.1 of Bovichtus variegatus. Classification (NCBI taxonomy): domain Eukaryota; kingdom Metazoa; phylum Chordata; class Actinopteri; order Perciformes; family Bovichtidae; genus Bovichtus; species Bovichtus variegatus. The sequence continues at coordinate 9,896,344 of CALSCE010009465.1, read as the reverse complement.
GCACTCCGGGACTTGTGATAGACAGCTGGGATGAAAAGGCCATTGGCATCAAGTAGTCCGAGTCAGACTGACCAACACAACCCGACCAGAGGAAGACGCAACTACTTGTTGTTCAGCTTCACAATCACTAAATAAAAATAATACCCACACACATTTACAAATGTAAACCTTTCCCCCAATTTACGTAATCCACAATCGTTGCTCCACAATAAGAGCCTTTGTTTTCCCACATAGACACCTACATCCTGTGTGTGTGTGTGTGTGTGTGTGTGTGTGTGTGTGTGTGTGTGTGTGTGTGTGTGTGTGTGTGTGTGTGGTATTTGCATGTGATCAAAGCCCACCTCCCTCCTTCCCTCTCTGACTATAGAAACCAGTTTCTCCGTGTCCTATTGGTCTTTCAGCTCAGAGGGCATTGTTGTTAAATGTGTTGGATGTCAGAGCTGTAGGAAGACATGTCAGGCATTCAGCATAAACACAAGCATGCATGCCTCTGACGCTTTTACTGCGTAATCATGCATATAAGAAAACATAAAGTGAGAACAAGTGGTAAGCATGTGAAAAGGTTCATAAGGTCATTGAACTTAAGTGGGCTCCTGGAGACCGGAGGGAAAGCACACAAGACATGCATACACACAATGATGCAGTGAATACATGTGTGGTCTCTGCTTTGTTTGATAGTGATGTGAACGTCCTATGATTATTCGTGGTTGTAACGGTAGTAATCGTATTTCGATGATTTAATGTTCAGGAAATTAAGGTTATAAATACTTTCTGCCATGAGAAATTAAGTCAATCCTTTATATTTCGCCCGAGCCTCATTCATCCACTTTTGTGTAGGCAGAAAAGATCAATGTGTCTGGCAGTGAGGAAATTAATAATCTCTTTAGGTTTTATTTAATTGATTTCATGCGTTGTTTCGAATGTGGATTTTTTCATTTATATTTGCTCTTACGCAAGAGTCTGAATTACCTATGGAAGGACGGGAGTAACAAGGCTGTTTTTTTTTAAATGGCTATGATCAGTTATGATACTCTTTCAAAACGTGGATTAGTGGCTGCATCGTTTTATTGGGTGATGATCGGGCTTTCTTGTGTCGAGAACATTGACAGCTTCAAGAGCTTTTTATAAAGCCTTCAAATTAAGAGGTTTCTCTTCAGTTTTACTGTGGTCTCTAACAAATGTGTGCCAGTGAGAACTGTGACTAAATATGTTCTTGACTTAAGACGATAACGAGACGGCACCGACGTCATTAAACACGAACTGCGATGATATCAACATGCAATATTGTTGATGGAAAAAAGCTAAGACTAAAATGTAGTAAGAAAAATTTAAAGAAACCAAAATCTCTCTTTTATTTTGGTTAACAATATAATTATGAAGTATTTTTTGTTTTTTTTCAATACAGCAGTTTCATGTCCTGTGTTGCCAGCACTCCTTACAAACCTAGATGCAAATGTTTCTTCTTTCTTTTTACTTACATCATTCTCAAACTGAATCGTGTCCATAAGTACAGTCAACTAGTTCCACTTCTGATTTAAGATTAAACTTTCCTGTCATGAATGGGCGGCTACATCCTCCTGACCTGAAGGTGGTGATACTGTAAACAACAAATACAGATGAGGTGTGTTTATTTGGTTGTGTGCCTTCACATTAAGTGTGTGTGTGTGTGTGTGTGTGTGTGTGTGTGTGTGTGAGAGAGAAAGCGAAAACCAGAGGGAGGTGGTTGGAGTTTGGAGCCATGTGCGCGAGGAGAATCAATTTAAACACAATCAAAAGTTAAGAGGGATTAAAGCTACTGTGATGAGATAGCAAACTCAAAATGGTTTAAAATAGCTGCAGAGATTACACTAATGTAATCCAATTTAAAGGAGCCTTTCCTAATATTTATTATTAAAGCACCATCTGTTAGAAGCCTTTAGGGTCAGTCCAAAAGGCGTTTTTTCACTAACAAGGCTATTTTGTTGTCCTACATTCCCTGTGCTGTCTGTCAAAGACTCAGGGAATTTTTTTTCTGGCTCCATCGTAATCTTTGTTCATGTTTGTCCTCATTTCACGTGAACAAATCTGTAACAGTGTGCAAATCTGTTCTTCTCTTTCCTAAATTCCTTTATAAAAGTAAAACTCAAGGTCATGCAGATTTCATCAAGACTAATGAACGATTATAATGAGGACAAGAAATCTGACGCTTACATAATTTATTATTATGTTGTCTGTTCTTGCATGGCTAGGCGTGTATGGGGTCATTTTAAGACTTTGTTATCTCTGACACAGATCCCAGCTCAGCACAGACAAAACATGCTGTGGAGATCAGACGAGCAAAGTTTCATGCATTCAAAAAAAACTTCATTTAATGATGTAGCCCAGGATTGTATGATATTACAATATATTCCGTAAGATTATAGTCATTTTTCAGCCGTTACAGATTTTTCCATACTGTTCACATCGAGGTATATATTTCTTTAATATCTCTGGTTAAAATTGACCATTGCTGTTCATTCAGTCAGCAGAACTGCTTTATGCCAGTACTGGGTTTACATGAATGCTGCTGATATTAACATTTATAAATGAAGTAGATTGACACTAAATGAACTAATTGGCGATAATCTCTTATTTTTAATATTAAACGTTTTATTCCTGATATAAATTGAGTGCAATTCATGTGTTCATGATGCCTCATCACATTATACTACTGTATATTGTGAAAGGCACCCACCTCTAATGAAGCACCGTGTATAAGATGAGGTAACAGTTTAACAGTTAACAGTCTTTTATTTCAGTGACTTTATTCTCCTTGTACATCCACAACAAAAGCGATTGACCGGTTGTAAAATGAGTGGAAGTCAGTTCAGCCAGCTGACTTGAGTTGACTGGCTGAACTGACTTTGTCGCATTTTTACAACCCCCATGGCAAACTCCTCTTACTGCACCACACCTACAACTCTTTTAATCGTGACATTATACCTGAGGCGTCAGTGCTCTGCTCACTCTTGCTGCATGCCTGCTGCCATACCGCTCACCTGAAAGCTGCACTGAAACTTGGTGCGACTTGTGTAGCTGCTGCTGTACATAATAGATTTTTTAAAAGCTCCACCCCAGCGTCTACCTTCGCCGTAGAGAAAAATGCTTCCTACTTTGAGCTATTTCAAGTGATGAAGGGTGACTGAAAAGGACATATGTTTATAAATACAAGTCTGAAATAAACGTAAAGGTAACATGGGGTATTATGAACACGACACATTTTCTGTAACTTCAAATTTGTAACTTTTACAGCATCACTTGGAAACTGAAACGTGCATCCAGCCTGCTGGCAGGACCTTTAACCTTTAGTCTCTGTTGCGGCTTCAGGATCGATGGGTTGAGGTGTAGATTGGAGGGTAAATCTGAGCGTCAGCTAAAGCTTTAGCTCCAGAGAGGGACTCACAGGAGAGGAAGACATGGGTGGAAGCAGAGATTACTCGGGGAGATAGAGTGGGGCTGGTTAAAGAGGATCAGTTAATCTTCACACAGGCCTTCGTGGCTCCCTGAGGGCTTTGAGAGAGGGACGGACTTTTTATCCTTCATTTGATCACATCAACATAGCAGAATTAGGTTGCCTTGTTAGACGTGCAAATCACATGTATTTCAGTAATATACTAGACACCTGCTTGTTTATTTTTAGATACACCTGCTCAGCCTGGTTTTCCAAATCTCATTTACACGACTGTTCACCTGTGTTGCTTCGGTTTACTCTTAATTTAGTTTACTCTTAATTTATTCGTTCTTGGAATCTTATATTCAGAGATTTTGGTGATATGAAGATTTCCACTGTGGTTTTATCTATGATCAGATGATCTCTTTTATCATATGCATGTGCTGCCACCTATGGACGACTCACAGTCCCACAACAAGCTCACATGTTATCTCTTAATTGTGCCCCAGTTCAGACTTGTATGACAGGGTTGACTCCTCTTTGATTAGTATGTGCAGGTTTGCGAGTCCGGAGTCCCTGCCGTTTTAATTGCTGTTGACTCCGCCAACATCTCATAGCCAGGATGCCCTGCAGAGAGAAAAACTTAAAAAAGAGAGTTTATTCTAAAGAGAAGAATCCAATTAGCAGATATAAAGCGTGGCTAGGCTGAACGATTGCCTTTAGCCAAATGTAATTAGGACAGAGTTTACTGAGGCTACATAGTATCATAACTGCATTCCCTTTATTGGCAGCTTTTCCTGATTTTATTTTTTTTTATTTTTTGTGAAGGATTTAGATTGACTTGATACCCATGTCCACGTCTTGAACTGCCTGTCTGTGTCTGCCGCCGAACACACACACATCCCAGATGGAGACAGCCCTCGGATTAGTGAAGATTTTCCTTCATTTAATAAACAATTGAATGACACAGTTTTGAGGATAAACCTGCTCAAAGAAGCATAAGCATAGTCTGGAGTGTGGAGACTACAGGGCATTATCCTACTTCATCATGGAATATCGTTCAGAATTACCGTCTGCATCGATCGCTGCATTCACATGAAGAAGTCTCATCAACCTGCAGAGAAAACCTGATCCTTTCTGATTATGTGCCATACACAATGTATATTAATCTACATACAATGCCTGCACAACACTTTACGGCATTATACAAGGAGAGAGATTTGATGCAGAAACAATCGGAGTCTAAACCCAAACAAGGCCTTTTTCTCAGCATCGTTACATAATTGTTACAGTGCAGACAGCAATAGCAATAGCTGCGGAAAATGAAATCGGGCACTAAAAGGATTTGTGAGAGAAATACTAAGAGATGGGGCTTCTGTACATTATGAATCAAAAACAGGCTGATGTGTTGACGGCTGCAGGAACGATGGTGATGATAAAGATAATACTCTTTTGCATGCATGTCCAATGGATGGCTTTACTGCTTGACACTGACATGGGGAAATGCTAGATATGCAGACATGCTTTATGATTTGACCGAGGGGAAGATGTTTTGCAATTACGTCTCACAATAGACATTCACATCTTTTCATGTGTTGCTGATAAACACACTGCCATGGATTCTTCTCTGGGTAGATGTCCCGCTGATTGGCAATGACGGCCCACCACTTTGATCCAGACTGAAATATCTCATCAGATGGATTGCCATTAGATCTGGACAGACGTTCATATTCTCTTTCAGGATGAATTAAATGTATCCAACATGTATTGGTTTATGACCAAATACCTGAAATAGTAATGACATTCCCATCAGCCTCGGCCCAAAGTGCTACTTAGCGAGTGTTAGTATGCTACCAAACCAAGCTAAGACACATAGTAAACTTCATACCCACTAAAAATCACCATGTTAACATTTTCAACATGCTGACAATAACATGTGCAGCCTGACAGAGCTGCTAGCATCATGGTAAAATCATAGTGGCGTAAGTAACAGCTGATCTCACCGTTGCCGTGTAAATTTATAGTAACACTGATGTAGCCTACTGTTTCTGGAAAGGGAGAAGTTATTCTAATGATGTGCCATCGCCTTGTTTAGTTCAATATTACACAACCGGACTACATAAAGCAGCATCGCGTCTATACTATGTTTGTAGTCCGTGATCACTCTGTAAAAGATTATTATGTGGAACCGTAACGTCACATCCACATTTTGGGTCTCAGTGTGGGGCAGTGTTGTTGGAGGGAAGACTAATTTGACTGTACTCAAAGTTTATCTACTGTAGGCTATAATTTGGAAGTTTTCGTTTTTTTTTTTTTTTTTGTTGTGGCATCAAATGTTCCTCAGTGCATGTTTTGCTCACATGCTGGATGTCTTATTTCAACCTCATGACACGCGAACTCCACAAACATGTCATGACATAAATTATTAAATGCAGAGCGATTTTCTAATTGTAATTTATTGAAAATGCCGTTGCCATGATAATGATGATGGCAGCGACAGCAGCGTTGGTGGCTGAAGTGCCCATGTGTCAGATCATATCCATGTCCAGCTGAGCTCTTTTGCTCACGTGAGGTGAGAGGATTGAGCCCGGGATTGTATAGGGATTAGTCAACAGGATTTACCAGATTCAGAGATTCCGAAATTAAGGCACAGGAGCCTTGCAGCGGCGAGGTCACTTTGTCCCTAGAGGAATAAGAAAGCACTGAGGAAAAACTATAAATCAAAAAACTAGTTTCTCGTTCTCTTCTGCTTTCCTGGCTTAAAATCTCCCACACATGCACACTTCCCTCCTCTTCATCTGTACACCAGCGCCCAGCCCCTCCAGCACAACCAATCACCTAATTCTCCTGCCTCGACACGCGCTCCGTCTGGAAAAGAAGGAAGGCGTGCCTGGCTGAACAGATGTGGAGATTTCAGCTGTCTGTTTATGGATCACAACACTCCCTCTCTCTCTGTGTATTCTCCTCTATCTATACAGCCACTCTGTCTATCCATTTGAGCACATGAGGGACACTTTTCATGGTGTTTTCTTCCGTAGAAGGATTTTAGCTGCCAAGAATTTCTTTCTTTTTTTCCTTCGTGTGAGTTTTTTTTTTTTTTAAACCAAATCTTCAAACTGGAGACACAAGCGGACACCGACTGCTGGGATCAGGTGATCCAGCTTCAGCTGTCCGGTTCGGGTGACTGGGCACCCTGTGAGTTGGACGTCCTCATTTTGTTCTCTTTAATATCTTCTTTCATTCAATCCTTTCTTTTTTGCTCATGTTTTCTATGTGAAAATAATAAGAGTTTTCTTGACGGTTGCTTTGTACTTTCTTGACTTTTTTATGTCTGGAGAATAATTGTTGAGAATGAAGTCGTTTTGCAAACTGCATGTTACTTGCCGACCAGTGTAGTGTTCTGGAAAAGCAATACTGTAAAACCTAATAGTAAATCTTTGTATAAAGTCATCATAGGAGATCAGGTACAGTACGGCAAGCTAAGGGAATAAGGGAAACTTATGAGATATACGAGAGCACAATATTACTGTACGCTGTGAACCATGTATTTCCCAATTTGGGGATTTTTAATTTTTCAGATAAACTGAATGATACGGTTAAGAGACGTCTTCTTCTGCAGCTAAAAACACCAATTATAACACTATTGGATTGTCTGTAAAAAAACAGTGCCATTTTTTATCGGTTGAAATTGGAGGAGGAGAATGTCAGCTATGCACTATATAATATGATCATCTAATTGAAATGCAGCTTTATTCAACTTTACACAACTGACGCACATGTCTTCAGTCTGCTTTTGTCTGCTGCCATGTGATGAGTTTGCTGAATTGAGTTCAGGTGGCTGAATGTACAGAAGCCAAAAGGACAACACACACATGTCAAGATGTCAAGTGTAAGTCAAAGTAGGGTGGGATTGACTGATCCTGAGGTTGTTGGTGATTATAAAGGAGCCTAACAGATTAGATCATCTGAGGTCACAGTTATGAAATTCAATTTGATGACTGGATTATTGTTTTTTCCCAAATGTTTTATATATCTTCTGTCTGATTAGTTTTTTTTTCGTATTGCACTAATGGACAAATGCAACAACAAGAGAGTGTTCAGCTAGCTGCGTGATTCATCTTCATCTGTGACAAGAAATGAAACATACCAATAACACAACTTGATTATGATAATCCAATAATCATTTAAAGGATTTTTCCAGCAAAATTAGCAAAACCAAAACCAAACCTCCCCATGTTTTAGCTCCCCAGACGTGAGGATTTGCTGCCTTCCTCTGTTTTATATCATTGTAAACTGAATATCTTTGGGCTTTGGACTGTTGGTCGGACAAAACCAGATTTTGTTTGAAGACGTCAAATTTGGCTTCGGGAAATTGTCAGGCCTTTTTTAATAACTATTTTCTGGGATTTTATATTGAGAAAATAATCAGCAGATTAATTAATAATTTAAATAATAATTAATTGCAACCCTGCAAAAAACAGACTCAGTCCAACATGGGAGCGTGCAAAGACCAGCAAAAATAATAATAATTGAATAAAATACAAATGAATATCACATAACACAAACAAGCATTTGTATTCATGGGATTGAAGCATTACACAGGATGAAAATACTATAGGTTATTACTAATTATCTTCATTATGGCATGACTGCTCCAAATCCTGACAACAACTAAAGCTCCTGTGCCTCTGCTGCGTTACACTACTGACAAACTGTTTCTTGTGTTGTTGTTTTTGATCCAGGTGACACCAAGAATGTGGAGATCCCCAGAGGAGAGATGGAGGTGGTCAGGGGCCAGATGGTGGTGTTGCACGCCTGGTACACCCCCCACTCAGACATTAACAAAAACTCTGTCATGTGGCTCTTCAAGGGAAAAGAATCCAAGCAGGTGAGAAGGTCAAACTGCAATCTGCAACGATCTTCCATGTAGTTGACCCATCTCTAACCTCTAGTTGAGTATAGAAAGTAGAGCGTCTTTAAAAGGATTAAATGAAGTTCAGTGTTTTGCTGATCCTCCTCCGCCTCCTCCTACTTCTGCTACTGCTACTACTACTACTACTACTACTACTATGGAAGTGTTACATCTACAAACCAAAATATTAGAGCTGAAACAATGAATGGGCAAATATTTTGACAATCGATTGTCATTTTTCTAGCAAAAAAAAGTGAGGATTTGCTGTTTTATTCTAATTTTCTATCATCTTAATGTGAAATATTTTTGAGTTCAAACTGTTTGGATAAAACATTAGGACGTCACCTCGGGCTTCAGGAAATGATTTCCAACCCATTCTCTGCTATTTTGTTTAGATGGATTAATCTAGAAAATACATTTTTGGTGGAAGCCGTGAAAGCGGTCAGTGACAGCTCACACATTTCCTCGGATTTGAAAATCCAGCCAAGCCAAATGCTGAACACACTTTGAAGGATTTCAGAACATAGAAATATTTACGTGAATAGGCGATGTCAAAATAAAAGTGATCTGCCACTTGGCTCTGAGGTCATAATGTCATCCTCCAGCAGCAGATGGAAACCACGGGGATTAAAACATTTACTTAATTTATGCAATAATTGAAAAAAATATTGACAGAAATTGTTGGTTGAAGCCTTGCAAAATATAGAAAACCAATTTAAGTTTATTTATTTATTTATTTATACTATTTCAATAAAAAAAATGGCCTATGTCACCTCTGAATTTTATGCAAGAGGAAAAGAGCCTTTTTTTGTATTGCATGACATACAGTATATATTATATGATGCAAAATCCATCTCATGATATGTAAAATGATCTGTAGAGATTAGGATTATTATCAACACCCCTGCTGCTGGGTAGTTCATAGTGGAAGGGAAGGGAAGGGGGCGTTATTAACGAAAGGATGCCACTAATGACATTTCATCTCTACGTTTTACTGCAACTCCTATATGTGGCATGACATGCTGGTGAAACTGCACATAACTGCACATACTGTGTGTGTCAGCGTGTGTAGGATCTTTGCATGATTAATATAATCTAAACAGTGTCAGTGTCTGGTGCCTGCGGGCTTAACTCAAACAGAAAATCAGCCTAAAATTCAGCATCCACCATCTGTAGATGTCAGGATTATCTTTATGAAGGACGTTGATTATATGGTTAATCTGCACATCTTAATATAGCCGCAGCAAAATATGATAAAAAATATTTTACTCGAATGACCAGAGAGAAAAGTCTCTGTACTATCTCATAAAAAGACTCAGATATGTAATCTATGAAATCTAATTCTGAGTATTGATAATTGACAGTGTAATGACGCTATGCTGCTGTGTTCAGTGTTTCCATGTTTTTTTCCGTTCAGGTGATAAACTTCAGCTCGGGCGAGGTCGGGCACGGCCAAAACGAGTTCACCAAGAGAGTGGGCTTCAGTGCGGCCATGCCCTCAGCCAACCTCTCCATCTACATCAACAACACCCAGGAGTCTGACTCCGGGTACTACGTCTGCTCTGTCATCATCCCTGGAAGTACTGGCATTTTGGGAGAGGTGCTCCTTAATGTCAAAGGTAATGGACCACAGCATCAGAGGCAAATTTCAAAGGTCAGATTTAATCAGAGCGGTCAGTGACAGCTCACACATTTCCTCGGATTTGAAAATCCAGCCAAGGCAAATGCTGAACACACTTTGAAGGATTTCAGAACATAGAAATATTTACGTGAGTAAGCGATGGCAAAATAAAACTCATCTGCCACTTGGCTCTGAGGTCATAATGTCATCCTCCAGCAGCAGATGGAAACCACTGGGATTAAAACATTTACTTAATTTATGCAATATGGCTACTGCCCCGAAAAATCTCCACTTTGTTGGCAGTGGATTAAAGCCAAACGTACAAGTTCAATATAAGGTCAGTGATCCTGTATTCCTATCTTGACCTGTAGCTCTACATCTGTCTGTCTGTCTGTCTGTCTGCCTGCCTGTCTGTCTCTCTCTCTGCAGTCCCTCCTTCTCCCCCCGTGTGCACCATGACAGGGAACCCAGTGATAAAAGGCAACGTGACTCTGAGCTGTCAGTCCAGTCATGGAAAACCCATCCCTCAGTACAAATGGACCAAAGCTGCACCCATGTCTGAGGTCTTCTTCTCCCCGATGCAGAGTGAGTATTTCCTCAGCACATAGGATGTTCACTCCTATACCTAAACGATGAGTTCATTCAAATCACAACAAACACACATGTACTTACTTACTAGCTTTGAAAAGATTTAATTAACCTTCAACTAAGATTTTTATAACTTTTCTTACTTTTTTTAATCGTAGAAATAGTCCCTACAAAGACGTCTCCCCTGAATCGCCTTTTTACCAGACTTTCACAGTGGTGTAGCAAATGATTTCACTTTTCTTCCCCCTGGGTTTCACCTATCAGGCTACATACAGGTAGCTTATCTTATTTGTGGAGGTTTTAGTGTTGTGTGGAACAGGAACTACTCAAGGCTGAAAAAAGTATTTGTCAGGTTTTCATTTTTTTTAATTTTTGTTTGATAATCTTTTGTAATATGCTAGAATGATTTGGTCATGATTTGGATCAATTTCTTGATTATTAGTTATTTTCTAGATTCATAAAAAATGTATACAATAGCACATTTAGCAGACTTGCAATTGTTGCAATTTATTTGGGTTGAAGAACGCTTTCACACACCTGAGGAAAATCCTACACTCGCTCATCATGTCACATTCAGACCCCCTTGTTAAAATAGTCAAATTTTTACCTGTTGAGTTGGTTCATTTTGGAGGGGAAAAGGTGAAAGCAACAATTATATTTAGTCAGGTTATTGTCAGCCAGCCTCATTTCCCTGTTAACGTAGACATATATCAAACAGTAGCAAAAACCATTGAGGAATTATCTGTAAGCCTGTTTATGTGCAGGTCTAAAGGTCATGCAACTTCCTGCTGCCCCTAACACCTTACATGCAGATGAAGCTGAGTCCTTGCCGTCAGGTCACATACATGACCATAAGTCCCAGACACAGCCTGTGGGCTTCAGAGGAAGATCCTC